>OX451739.1:463625387-463775387 GCA_948472305.1 Vicia faba | reverse complement strand
TGTTTATTTGACGTTGTTGTTGTTGTTTATTTGACGTTGTTGTTGTTGTTGTTGTTTATTTGACGTTGTTGTTGTTGTTTATTTCACGTTGTTGTTGTTGTTTATTTCAAGTTGTTGTTGTTGTTGACGTTGTTGTTGTTGTTGTTGTTGTTGTTTATTTGACGTTGTTGTTGTTGACATAGTTATTATTGTTGTTGTTGTTTATTTGACGATGTTGTTATTGTTGTTGTTGTTGATTATTTGACGTTGTTGTTGTTGTTGTTTATTTGACGTTGTTGTTGTTTATTTGACGTTGTTGTTGTTGTTTATTTGACGTTTTTGTTGTTGTTGATGTTGTTGTTGTTGTATATTTGACGTTGTTGTAGTTGTTATTGTTGTTGTTGTTTATTTGACATTATTATTGTTGTTGTTGTTGTTTATTTGACGTTGTTGTTGTTTTTTATTTGACGTTGTTGTTGTTTGTTTGACGTTGTTGTTGTTGTTGACGGTGTTGTTGTTGTTGTTTATTTGACATTGTTGTTGTTGTTGTTATTGACGTTGTTGTTGTTTATTTGATGTTGTTGTTGTTGTTGTTCTTTATTTGACGTTGCTGTTGTTGTTTATTTAACGTTGTTGTTGTTGACATTGTTGTTGTTGTTATTGTTTATTTGACATTGTTGTTGTTGTTGTTGTTTATTTGACGTAATTGTTGTTGTTGACGTTGTTGTTGTTGTTGTTTATTTGACGTTGTTGTTGTTGTTGACATAGTTGTTGTTGTTGTTGTTTATTTGACATTTTTGTTGTTGTTGATGTTGTTGTTGTTTTCGTTGTTGTTTATTTGACGTTGTTGTAGTTGTTTAATTGACGTTGTTGTTGTTGTTGTTGTTGTTGTTGTTGTTGTTGTTGTTGTTTATTTGACGTTGTTGTTGTTGTTGTTGTTGTTGTTTATTTGACGTTGTTGTTGTTCTTTATTTGACGTTGTTGTCGTCGTTGTTGTTTATTTGACGTTGTTGTTGTTGTCGACGTTGTTGTTGTTGTTGTTGTTTATTTGACATTGTTGTTGTTGTTGTTATTGTTTATTTGACGTTGTTGTTGTTGTTGTTTATTTGGCGTTGTTGTTGTTGTATTTGACGTTGTTGTTGTTTATTTGACGTTGTTGTTGTTGTTGACGTTGTTTTTGTTGCTGTTTATTTGACGTTGTTGTTGTTGTTTATTTGATGTTGTTGTTGATGTTGTTGTTGTTTATTTGACGTTGTTGTAGTTGTTGTTTATTTGACGTTGTTGTTGTTGACATAGTTGTTGTTATTGTTGTTTATTTGACGTTGTTGTTGTTATTGACGTTGTTGTTGTTGTTGTTGTTTATTTGACGTTGTTGTTGTTGACATAGTTGTTGTTGTTGTTGTTGTTTATTTGACGTTGTTGTTGTTATTGACGTTGTTGTAGTTGTTATTGTTGTTGTTGTTTATTTGACATTATTATTGTTGTTGTTGTTGTTTATTTGACGTTGTTGTTGTTTATTTGACGTTGTTGTTGTTTGTTTGACGTTGTTGTTGTTGACGGTGTTGTTGTTGTTGTTTATTTGACATTGTTGTTGTTGTTGTTATTGACGTTATTGTTGTTTATTTGACGTTGTTGTTGTTGTTGTTCTTTATTTGATGTTGTTATTATTTATTTGACGTTGTTATTGTTGTTTATTTAACGTTGTTGTTGTTGACATTGTTGTTGTTGTTATTGTTTATTTGACATTGTTGTTGTTGTTGTTGTTTATTTGACGTAATTGTTGTTGTTGACATTGTTGTTGTTGTTGTTTATTTGACGTTTTTGTTGTTGTTGGTGTTCTTGTTGTTGTTGTTTATTTGACGTTGTTGTTGTTGTTGTTGTTGTTTATTTGACGTTGTTGTTGTTGACGGTGTTGTTGTTGTTATTTATTTGACGTTGTTGTTGTTGTTGTTGTTGTTGTTTATTTGACGTTGTTGTTGTTGTTGTTGTTTATTTGACGTTGTTGTTGTTGTTGACATAGTTGTTGTTGTTGTTGTTTATTTGACGTTTTTGTTATTGTTGATGTTGTTGTTGTTTTCGTTGTTGTTTATTTGACGTTGTTGTAGTTGTTTAATTGACATTATTGTTGTTGTTGTTTATTTGACGTTGTTGTTGTTGTTGTTATTGGTGTTATTGTTGTTTATTTGACGTTGTTGTTGTTGTTTATTTGACGTTGTTGTTGTTATTTATTTGACGTTGTTATGGGTGACATTGTTGTTGTTGTTGTTTATTTGACGTTGTTGTTGTTGTTGTTGTTTATTTGACGTAGTTGTTGTTGTTGACGTTGTTGTTGTTGTTGTTGTTGTTTATTTGACGTTTTTATTGTTGAGGTTGTTGTTGTTGTCGTGTTATATTTGACGTTGTTGTAGTTGTTATTGTTGTTGTTGTTTATTTGACATTGTTGTTGTTGTTGTTGTTTATTTGACGTTGTTGTTGTTGACGGTGTTGTTGTTGTTGTTGTTGTTTATTTGACATTGTTGTTGTTGTTGTTGTTTATTTGACGTTGTTGTTGTTGTTGTTGTTCTTCTTCTTCTTCTTTATTTGACGTTGTTATTATTTATTTGACGTTGTTGTTGTTGTTATTGTTTATTTGACGTTGTTGTTGTTGTTTATTTGATGTAGTTGTTGTTGTTGACGTTGTTGTTGTTGTTGTTGTTGTTGTTTATTTGACGTTTTTGTTGTTGTTGATGTTGTTGTTGTTGTTGTTTATTTGACGTTGTTGTTGTTGTTGTTTATTTGACGTTGTTGTTGTTGACGGTGTTGTTGTTGTTATTTATTTGACGTTGTTGTTGTTGTTGTTTATTTGACGTTGTTGTTGTTGACGTTGTTGTTGTTGTTTATTTGACGTTGTTGTTGTTGTTGACATAGTTGTTGTTGTTGTTGTTGTTTATTTGACATTTTTGTTGTTGTTGATGTTGTTGTTGTTTTCGTTGTTGTTTATTTGACGTTGTTGTAGTTGTTTAATTGACGTTGTTGTTGTTGTTGTTGTTGTTGTTGTTGTTGTTGTTGTTGTTTATTTGACGTTGTTGTTATTGTTGTTGTTTATTTGACGTTGTTGTTGTTGACGGTGTTGTTGTTGTTATTTATTTGACATTGTTGTTGTTGTTGTTTATTTGACGTTGTTGTTGTTGTTGTTGTTTATTTGACGTTGTTGTTGTTGTTGACATAGTTGTTGTTGTTGTTGTTTATTTGACGTTGTTGTTGTTGTTTATTTGACGTTGTTGTTGTTGTTGTTTATTTGACATTGTTGTTGTTGTTGTTTATTTGACATTGTTGTTATTGATAGTGTTGTTGTTGTTTTTTATTTGACGTTGTTGTTGTTGTTGTTTATTTGACGTTGTTGTTGTTGTTTATTTGACGTTGTTGTTATAGTTGTTTATTTGACGTTGTTGTTGTTGTTGACATAGTTGTTGTTGTTGTTGTTTATTTGACGTTGTTGTTGTTGTTGTTGACCTTGTGTTGTTGTTGTTTATTTGCCGTTGTTGTTGTTGTTGACATAGTTGTTGTTGTTGTTGTTTATTTGATGTTGTTGTTGTTGTTGACGTTGTTGTTGTTGTTTATTTGACGTTGTTGTTGTTTATTTGATATTGCTGTTGTTGTTGACGTTGTTGTTGTTGTTGTTGTTTATTTGACATTGTTGTTGTTGTTGTTGACTTAGTTGTTGTTGTTGTTTATTTGACGTTGTTGTTGTTGTTTATTTGACGGTGTTGTTGTTGTTTATTTGACGTTGTTATTGTTGTTGTTGTTTATTTGACGTTGTTGTTGTTGTTGACGTTGTTGTTGTTGTTGTTGTTTATTTGATGTTGTTGTTGTTGACATGGTTGTTGTGGTTTATTTCACGTTGTTGTTATTGTTGACGTTGTTGTTTATTTGACGTTGTTGTTGTTGTTTATTTGACGTTGTTGTTGTTGTTGACGTTGTTGTTGTTTATTTGACGTTGTTGTTGTTTATTTGACATTGTTGTTGTTGTTGACAGTGTTGTTGTTGTTTATTTGACGTTGTTGTTGTTGGTTATTTGACGTTGTTGTTGTTGTTGTTGTTTATTTGACGTTGTTGTTGTTGTTGTTGTTTATTTGACGTTGTTGTTGTTGTTGTTGTTTATTTGACATTTTTGTTGTTGACATAATTGTTGTTGTTGTTGTTTATTTGACGTTGTTGTTGTTGTTGTTGAGGTTGTTGTTGTTGTTGTTTATTTGACGTTGTTGTTGTTGTTGTTGTTTATTTGACGTTGTTGTTGTTGTTTATTTCACGTTGTTGTTGTTGTTTATTTCACGTTGTTGTTGTTGTTGACGTTGTTGTTGTTGTTGTTTATTTGACGTTGTTGTTGTTGACATAGTTATTGTTGTTGTTGTTGTTTATTTGACGATGTTGTTATTGTTGTTGTTGTTGTTTATTTGACGTTGTTGTTGTTGTTGTTGTTTATTTAACGTTGTTGTTGTTGTTTATTTGACGTTGTTGTTGTTGTTGTTTATTTGACGTTGTTGTTGTTGACGTTGTTGTTGTTGTTGTTGTTGTTTATTTGACATTGTTGTTGTTGTTGTTGACGTTGTTGTTGTTTATTTGACATTGTTGTTGTTGTTGTTGTTGTTGATGTTGTTGTTGTTGTTGTTTATTTGACTTTGTTGTTGTTGTTGTTTATTTGACGTTGTTGTTGTTGTTGTTGACTTAGTTGTTGTTGTTGTTTATTTGACGTTGTTGTTGTTGTTTATTTGACGTTGTTGTTTATTTGACGTTGTTGTTGTTGTTGACGTTGTTGTTGTTGTTTATTTGACGTTGTTGTTGTTATTTATTTGACATTGTTGTTGTTGTTGACATTGTTGTTGTTGTTGTTGTTTATTTGACATTGTTGTTGCTGTTGACGTTGTTGTTGTTGTTGTTGTTTATTTGACGTTGTTTTAGTA
The DNA here is from genome assembly GCA_948472305.1 of Vicia faba. Lineage (NCBI taxonomy): Eukaryota > Viridiplantae > Streptophyta > Magnoliopsida > Fabales > Fabaceae > Vicia > Vicia faba. The sequence goes on along the minus strand of OX451739.1, from coordinate 463,770,468 downwards.
TTGTTGTTTATTTGACATTGTTGTTGTTATTTATTTGACGTTGTTGTAGGTGACATTGTAGTTGTTGTTTATTTGACGTTGTTGTTGTTTATTTGACGTAGTTGTTGTTATTGATGTTGTTGTAGTTGTTGTTGTTTATTTGACGTTTTTGTTGTTGTTGATGTTGTTGTTGTTGTTGTTGTATATTTGACGTTATTGTAGTTGTTATTGTTGTTGTTGTTTATTTGACGTTGTTGTTGTTTATTTGACGTTGTTGTTGTTGTTGTTGAGGTTGTTGTTGTTGTTGTTTATTTGACGTTGTTGTTGTTGTTTATTTGACGTTGTTGTTGTTGTTTATTTCACGTTGTTGTTGTTGTTTATTTCACGTTGTTGTTGTTGTTGACGTTGTTGTTGTTGTTGTTTATTTGACGTTGTTGTTGTTGACATAGTTATTGTTGTTGTTGTTGTTTATTTGACGATGTTGTTATTGTTGTTGTTGTTGTTGTTTATTTGACGTTGTTGTTGTTGTTGTTGTTTATTTAACGTTGTTGTATTTGTTTATTTGACGTTGTTGTTGTTGTTGTTTATTTGACGTTGTTGTTGTTGACGTTGTTGTTGTTGTTGTTGTTGTTTATTTGACATTGTTGTTGTTGTTGTTGACGTTGTTGTTGTTTATTTGACATTGTTGTTGTTGTTGTTGTTGTTGATGTTGTTGTTGTTGTTGTTTATTTGACTTTGTTGTTGTTGTTGTTTATTTGACGTTGTTGTTGTTGTTGTTGACTTAGTTGTTGTTGTTGTTTATTTGACGTTGTTGTTGTTGTTTATTTGACGTTGTTGTTTATTTGACGTTGTTGTTGTTGTTGACGTTGTTGTTGTTGTTTATTTGACGTTGTTGTTGTTATTTATTTGACATTGTTGTTGTTGTTGACATTGTTGTTGTTGTTGTTGTTTATTTGACATTGTTGTTGCTGTTGACGTTGTTGTTGTTGTTGTTTATTTGACGTTGTTTTAGTATTGTTGTTTATTTGACATTGTTGTTGTTATTTATTTGACGTTGTTGTAGGTGACATTGTAGTTGTTGTTTATTTGACGTTGTTGTTGTTTATTTGACGTAGTTGTTGTTATTGATGTTGTTGTAGTTGTTGTTGTTTATTTGACGTTTTTGTTGTTGTTGATGTTGTTGTTGTTGTTGTTGTATATTTGACGTTATTGTAGTTGTTATTGTTGTTGTTGTTTATTTGACGTTGTTGTTGTTTATTTGACGTTGTTGTTGTTGATGGTCTTGTTGTTGTTTTTGTTTATTTGACATTGATGTTGTTGTTGACGTTGTTGTTTATTTGACGTTGTTGTTGTTGTTGTTCTTTATTTGACGTTGTTATTGTTTATTTGACGTTGTTGTTGTTGTTTATTTAATGTTGTTGTTGTTGTTGTTTATTTGACGTTTTTGTTGTTGTTGATGTTGTTGTTGTTGTTGTTGTTGTTGTTTATTTGACGTTGTTGTTGTTGTTGTTGTTTATTTGACGTTGTTGTTGACGGTGTTGTTGTTGTTATTTATTTGACGTTATTGTTGTTGTTTATTTGACGTTGTTGTTGTTGTTGACGTTGTTGTTGTTGTTGTTTATTTGACGTTGTTGTTGTTGTTGACATAGTTGTTGTTGTTGTTGTTGTTTATTTGACGTTTTTGTTGTTGTTGATGTTGTTGTTGTTTTCGTTGTTATTTATTTGATGTTGTTGTAGTTGTTTAATTGACGTTGTTGTTGTTGTTGTTGTTGTTGTTTATTTGACGTTGTTGTTGTTGTTGTTGTTGTTTATTTGACGTTGTTGTTGTTGTTCTTTATTTGACGTTGTTGTCGTTGTTGTTGTTTATTTGACGTTGTTGTTGTTGTTGACGTTGTTGTTGTTGTTGTTGTTGTTTATTTGACATTGTTGTTGTTGTTATTGTTTATTTGACTTTGTTGTTGTTGTTGTTTATTTGACTTTGTTGTTGTTGTTGACGTTGTTGTTTATTTGACGTTGTTGTTGTTGTTTATTTGACGTTGTTGTTGTTGACGTTGTTGTTGTTGTTTATTTGACGTTGTTGTTGTTATTTATTTGACATTGTTGTTGTTGTTGACGTTGTTGTTGTTGTTGTTTATTTGACATTGTTGTTGTTGTTGACGTTGTTGTTGTTGTTGTTGTTTATTTGACATTGTTTTAGTATTGTTGTTTATTTGACATTATTGTTGTTATTTATTTGACGTTGTTGTGGGTGACATTGTTGTTGTTGTTTATTTGACGTTGTTGTTGTTGTTTATTTGACGTAGTTGTTGTGGTTGACGTTGTTGTTGTTGTTGTTTATTTGACGTTTTTGTTGTTGTTGATGTTGTTGTTGTTGTATATTTGACGTTGTTGTAGTTGTTATTGTTGTTGTTGTTTATTTGACATTGTTGTTGTTGTTGTTGTTTATTTGACGTTGTTGTTGTTGTTTATTTGATGTTGTTGTTGTTGTTTATTTGACGTTGGTGTTGTTGACGGTGTTGTTGTTGTTGTTGTTGTTTATTTGACATTGTTGTTGTTGTTGTTGACGTTGTTGTTGTTTATTTGACGTTGTTGTTGTTGTTGTTCTTTATTTGAGGTTGTTATTGTTTATTTGACGTTGTTGTTGTTGTTTATTTAACGTTGTTGTTGTTGACGTTGTTGTTGTTATTGTTTATTTGACATTGTTGTTGTTGTTTATTTGACGTAGTTGTTGTTGTTGACGTTGTTGTTGTTGTTGATGTTGTTGTTGTTGTTATTTATTTGACGTTGTTGTTGTTGTTTATTTGACGTTGTTGTTGTTAACAGTGTTGTTGTTGTTATTTATTTGACGTTGTTGTTGTTGTTGTTGTTGTTGTTTATTTGACGTTGTTGTTGTTGACGTTGTTGTTGTTGTTGTTTATTTGACGTTGTTGTTGTTGTTGACATAGTTATTGTTGTTGTTGTTGTTTATTTGACGTTTTTGTTGTTGTTGATGTTGTTGTTGTTTTTGTTGTTGTTTATTTGACGTTGTTGTAGTTGTTTAAGTGAGGTTGTTGTTGTTATTGTTGTTGTTGTTGTTTATTTGACGTTGTTGTTGTTGTTGTTATTGTTGTTGTTGTTGTTGTTGACGTTGTTGTTGTTGTTTATTTGAGATAGTTGTTGTTGTTATTGTTTATTTGACGTTGTTGTTGTTGTTGTTTATTTGGCGTTGTTGTTGTTGTATTTGACGTTGTTGTTGTTGTTTATTTGACGTTGTTGTTGTTGTTGACGTTGTTTTTGTTGTTGTTTATTTGACGTTGTTGTTGTTGTTTATTTGACGTTGTTGTTGTTGTTGTTGTTGTTTATTTGACATTGTTGTTGTTGTTGTTTATTTGACATTGTTGTTATTGACAGTGTTGTTGTTGTTTTTTATTTGACGTTGTTGTTGTTGTTTATTTGACGTTGTTGTTGTTGTTTATTTGACGTTGTTGTTGTAGTTGTTTATTTGACGTTGTTGTTGTTGACATAGTTGTTGTTGTTGTTGTTTATTTGACGTTGTTGTTGTTGTTGTTGACGTTGTGTTGTTGTTGTTTATTTGCCGTTGTTGTTGTTGTTGACATAGTTGTTGTTGTTGTTGTTTATTTGACGTTGTTGTTGTTGTTGTTGACGTTGTTGTTGTTGTTGTTTATTTGACGTTGTTCTTGTTTATTTGATATTGTTGTTGTTGTTGACGTTGTTGTTGTTGTTGTTGTTGTTTATTTGACATTGTTGTTGTTGTTGTTGACTTAGTTGTTGTTGTTGTTTATTTGACGTTGTTGTTGTTGTTTATTTGACGTTGTTGTTGTTTATTTGACGGTGTTGTTGTTGTTTATTTGACGTTGTTATTGTTGTTGTTGTTTATTTGACGTTGTTGTTGTTGTTGACGTTGTTTTTTATTTGACGTTGTTGTTGTTGTTTATTTGACGTTGTTGTTGTTGTTGACGTTGTTGTTGTTTATTTGACGTTGTTGTTGTTTATTTGACATTGTTGTTGTTGTTGATGGTGTTGTTGTTGTTTATTTGACGTTGTTGTTGTTTATTTGACGTTGTTGTTGTTGTTTATTTGACGTTGTTGTTGTTGTTGTTGTTTATTTGACGTTGTTGTTGTTGTTGACGTTGTTGTTGTTGTTGTTTATTTAATGTTTTTGTTGTTGACATAATTGTTGTTGTTGTTGTTTATTTGACGTTGTTGTTGTTGTTGTTGAGGTTGTTGTTGTTGTTGTTTATTTGACGTTGTTGTTGTTGTTTATTTGACGTTGTTGTTGTTGTTGTTGTTTATTTGACGTTGTTGTTGTTGTTTATTTCACGTTGTTGTTGTTGTTTATTTCAAGTTGTTGTTGTTGTTGACGTTGTTGTTGTTGTTGTTTATTTGACGTTGTTGTTGTTGACATAGTTATTATTGTTGTTGTTGTTTATTTGACGATGTTGTTATTGTTGTTGTTGTTGATTATTTGACGTTGTTGTTGTTGTTGTTTATTTGACGTTGTTGTTGTTTATTTGACGTTGTTGTTGTTGTTTATTTGACGTTTTTGTTGTTGTTGATGTTGTTGTTGTTGTATATTTGACGTTGTTGTAGTTGTTATTGTTGTTGTTGTTTATTTGACATTATTATTGTTGTTGTTGTTGTTTATTTGACGTTGTTGTTGTTTTTTATTTGACGTTGTTGTTGTTTGTTTGACGTTGTTGTTGTTGTTGACGGTGTTGTTGTTGTTGTTTATTTGACATTGTTGTTGTTGTTGTTATTGACGTTGTTGTTGTTTATTTGATGTTGTTGTTGTTGTTGTTCTTTATTTGACGTTGTTATTGTTTATTTGACGTTGCTGTTGTTGTTTATTTAACGTTGTTGTTGTTGACATTGTTGTTGTTGTTATTGTTTATTTGACATTGTTGTTGTTGTTGTTGTTTATTTGACGTAATTGTTGTTGTTGACGTTGTTGTTGTTGTTGTTTATTTGACGTTGTTGTTGTTGTTGACATAGTTGTTGTTGTTGTTGTTTATTTGACATTTTTGTTGTTGTTGATGTTGTTGTTGTTTTCGTTGTTGTTTATTTGACGTTGTTGTAGTTGTTTAATTGACGTTGTTGTTGTTGTTGTTGTTGTTGTTGTTGTTGTTGTTGTTGTTGTTTATTTGACGTTGTTGTTGTTGTTGTTGTTGTTGTTTATTTGACGTTGTTGTTGTTCTTTATTTGACGTTGTTGTCGTCGTTGTTGTTTATTTGACGTTGTTGTTGTTGTCGACGTTGTTGTTGTTGTTGTTGTTTATTTGACATTGTTGTTGTTGTTGTTATTGTTTATTTGACGTTGTTGTTGTTGTTGTTTATTTGGCGTTGTTGTTGTTGTATTTGACGTTGTTGTTGTTTATTTGACGTTGTTGTTGTTGTTGACGTTGTTTTTGTTGCTGTTTATTTGACGTTGTTGTTGTTGTTTATTTGATGTTGTTGTTGATGTTGTTGTTGTTTATTTGACGTTGTTGTAGTTGTTGTTTATTTGACGTTGTTGTTGTTGACATAGTTGTTGTTATTGTTGTTTATTTGACGTTGTTGTTGTTATTGACGTTGTTGTTGTTGTTGTTGTTTATTTGACGTTGTTGTTGTTGACATAGTTGTTGTTGTTGTTGTTGTTTATTTGACGTTGTTGTTGTTATTGACGTTGTTGTAGTTGTTATTGTTGTTGTTGTTTATTTGACATTATTATTGTTGTTGTTGTTGTTTATTTGACGTTGTTGTTGTTTATTTGACGTTGTTGTTGTTTGTTTGACGTTGTTGTTGTTGACGGTGTTGTTGTTGTTGTTTATTTGACATTGTTGTTGTTGTTGTTATTGACGTTATTGTTGTTTATTTGACGTTGTTGTTGTTGTTGTTCTTTATTTGATGTTGTTATTATTTATTTGACGTTGTTATTGTTGTTTATTTAACGTTGTTGTTGTTGACATTGTTGTTGTTGTTATTGTTTATTTGACATTGTTGTTGTTGTTGTTGTTTATTTGACGTAATTGTTGTTGTTGACATTGTTGTTGTTGTTGTTTATTTGACGTTTTTGTTGTTGTTGGTGTTCTTGTTGTTGTTGTTTATTTGACGTTGTTGTTGTTGTTGTTGTTGTTTATTTGACGTTGTTGTTGTTGACGGTGTTGTTGTTGTTATTTATTTGACGTTGTTGTTGTTGTTGTTGTTGTTTATTTGACGTTGTTGTTGTTGTTGTTGTTTATTTGACGTTGTTGTTGTTGTTGACATAGTTGTTGTTGTTGTTGTTTATTTGACGTTTTTGTTGTTGTTGATGTTGTTGTTGTTTTCGTTGTTGTTTATTTGACGTTGTTGTAGTTGTTTAATTGACATTATTGTTGTTGTTGTTTATTTGACGTTGTTGTTGTTGTTGTTATTGGTGTTATTGTTGTTTATTTGACGTTGTTGTTGTTGTTGTTGTTGTTGTTGTTATTGGTGTTGTTGTTGTTTATTTGACGTTGTTGTTGTTATTTATTTGACGTTGTTATGGGTGACATTGTTGTTGTTGTTGTTTATTTGACGTTGTTGTTGTTGTTGTTTATTTGACGTAGTTGTTGTTGTTGACGTTGTTGTTGTTGTTGTTGTTGTTTATTTGACGTTTTTATTGTTGAGGTTGTTGTTGTTGTCGTGTTATATTTGACGTTGTTGTAGTTGTTATTGTTGTTGTTGTTTATTTGACATTGTTGTTGTTGTTGTTGTTTATTTGACGTTGTTGTTGTTGACGGTGTTGTTGTTGTTGTTGTTGTTTATTTGACATTGTTGTTGTTGTTGTTGTTTATTTGACGTTGTTGTTGTTGTTGTTGTTGTTCTTCTTCTTCTTCTTTATTTGACGGTGTTATTATTTATTTGACGTTGTTGTTGTTGTTATTGTTTATTTGACGTTGTTGTTGTTGTTTATTTGATGTAGTTGTTGTTGTTGACGTTGTTGTTGTTGTTGTTGTTGTTGTTTATTTGACGTTTTTGTTGTTGTTGATGTTGTTGTTGTTGTTGTTTATTTGACGTTGTTGTTGTTGTTGTTTATTTGACGTTGTTGTTGTTGACGGTGTTGTTGTTGTTATTTATTTGACGTTGTTGTTGTTGTTGTTTATTTGACGTTGTTGTTGTTGACGTTGTTGTTGTTGTTTATTTGACGTTGTTGTTGTTGTTGACATAGTTGTTGTTGTTGTTGTTGTTTATTTGACATTTTTGTTGTTGTTGATGTTGTTGTTGTTTTCGTTGTTGTTTATTTGACGTTGTTGTAGTTGTTTAATTGACGTTGTTGTTGTTGTTGTTGTTGTTGTTGTTGTTGTTGTTGTTGTTGTTGTTGTTTATTTGACGTTGTTGTTGTTGTTGTTGTTTATTTGACGTTGTTGTTGTTGACGGTGTTGTTGTTGTTATTTATTTGACGTTGTTGTTGTTGTTGTTTATTTGACGTTGTTGTTGTTGTTGTTGTTTATTTGACGTTGTTGTTGTTGTTGACATAGTTGTTGTTGTTGTTGTTTATTTGACGTTTTTGTTGTTGTTGATGTTGTTGTTGTTTTCGTTGTTGTTTATTTGACGTTGTTGTAGTTGTTTAATTGACGTTATTGTTGTTGTTGTTTATTTGACGTTGTTGTTGTTGTTGTTGTTATTGGTGTTATTGTTGTTTATTTGACGTTGTTGTTGTTATTTATTTGACGTTGTTATGGGTGACATTGTTGTTGTTGTTGTTTATTTGACGTTGTTGTTGTTGTTTATTTGACGTAGTTGTTGTTGTTGACGTTGTTGTTGTTGTTGTTGTTGTTGTTGTTGTTTATTTGACGTTTTTATTGTTGAGGTTGTTGTTGTTGTTGTGTTATATTTGACGTTGTTGTAGTTGTTATTGTTGTTGTTGTTTATTTGACATTGTTGTTGTTGTTGTTGTTTATTTGACGTTGTTGTTGTTGTTTATTTGACGTTGTTGTTGTTTATTTGACGTTGTTGTTGTTGACGGTGTTGTTGTTGTTGTTGTTGTTGTTGTTTATTTGACATTGTTGTTGTTGTTGTTGACGTTGTTGTTGTTTATTTGACGTTGTTGTTGTTGTTGTTCTTCTTCTTCTTTATTTGACGTTGTTATTGTTTATTTGACGTTGTTGTTGTTGTTATTGTTTATTTGACGTTGTTGTTGTTGTTTATTTGACGTAGTTGTTGTTGTTGACGTTGTTGTTATTGTTGTTGTTTATTTGACGTTTTTGTTGTTGTTGATGTTGTTGTTGTTGTTGTTTATTTGACGTTGTTGTTGTTGTTGTTTATTTGACGTTGTTGTTGTTGACGGTGTTGTTGTTGTTATTTATTTGACGTTGTTGTTGTTGTTGTTTATTTGACGTTGTTGTTGTTGACGTTGTTGTTGTTGTTTATTTGACGTTGTTGTTGTTGTTGACATAGTTCTTGTTGTTGTTGTTGTTTATTTGACATTGTTGTTGTTGTTGTTATTGTTTATTTGACGTTGTTGTTGTTGTTTATTTGGCGTTGTTGTTGTTGTATTTGACGTTGTTGTTGTTTATTTGACGTTGTTGTTGTTGTTGACGTTGTTTTTGTTGCTGTTTATTTGACGTTGTTGTTGTTGTTTATTTGATGTTGTTGTTGATGTTGTTGTTGTTTATTTGACGTTGTTGTAGTTGTTGTTTATTTGACGTTGTTGTTGTTGACATAGTTGTTGTTATTGTTGTTTATTTGACGTTGTTGTTGTTATTGACGTTGTTGTTGTTGTTGTTGTTTATTTGACGTTGTTGTTGTTATTGACGTTGTTGTAGTTGTTATTGTTGTTGTTGTTTATTTGACATTATTATTGTTGTTGTTGTTGTTTATTTGACGTTGTTGTTGTTTATTTGACGTTGTTGTTGTTTGTTTGACGTTGTTGTTGTTGACGGTGTTGTTGTTGTTGTTTATTTGACATTGTTGTTGTTGTTGTTATTGACGTTATTGTTGTTTATTTGACGTTGTTGTTGTTGTTGTTCTTTATTTGATGTTGTTATTATTTATTTGACGTTGTTATTGTTGTTTATTTAACGTTGTTGTTGTTGACATTGTTGTTGTTGTTATTGTTTATTTGACATTGTTGTTGTTGTTGTTGTTTATTTGACGTAATTGTTGTTGTTGACATTGTTGTTGTTGTTGTTTATTTGACGTTTTTGTTGGTGTTGGTGTTCTTGTTGTTGTTGTTTATTTGACGTTGTTGTTGTTGTTGTTTATTTGACGTTGTTGTTGTTGACGGTGTTGTTGTTGTTATTTATTTGACGTTGTTGTTGTTGTTGTTTATTTGACGTTGTTGTTGTTGTTGTTGTTTATTTGACGTTGTTGTTGTTGTTGACATAGTTGTTGTTGTTGTTGTTGTTGTTTATTTGATGTTTTTGTTGTTGTTGATGTTGTTGTTGTTTTCGTTGTTGTTTATTTGACGTTGTTGTAGTTGTTTAATTGACGTTATTGTTGTTGTTGTTTATTTGACGTTGTTGTTGTTGTTGTTGTTGTTATTGGTGTTGTTGTTGTTTATTTGACGTTGTTGTTGTTATTTATTTGACGTTGTTATGGGTGACATTGTTGTTGTTGTTGTTTATTTGACGTTGTTGTTGTTGTTGTTTATTTGACGTAGTTGTTGTTGTTGACGTTGTTGTTGTTGTTGTTGTTGTTGTTGTTTATTTGACGTTTTTATTGTTGAGGTTGTTGTTGTTGTTGTGTTATATTTGACGTTGTTGTAGTTGTTATTGTTGTTGTTGTTGTATATTTGACATTGTTGTTGTTGTTGTTGTTTATTTGACGTTGTTGTTGTTTATTTGACGTTGTCGTTGTTGACGGTGTTGTTGTTGTTGTTGTTTATTTGACATTGTTGTTGTTGTTGTTGTTTATTTGACGTTGTTGTTGTTGTTGTTGTTCTTCTTCTTCTTCTTCTTTATTTGACGTTGTTATTATTTATTTGACGTTGTTGTTGTTGTTATTGTTTATTTGACGTTGTTGTTGTTGTTTATTTGACGTAGTTGTTGTTGTTGACGTTGTTGTTGTTGTTGTTGTTGTTTATTTGACGTTTTTGTTGTTGTTGATGTTGTTGTTGTTGTTGTTTATTTGACGTTGTTGTTGTTGTTGTTTATTTGACGTTGTTGTTGTTGAGGGTGTTGTTGTTGTTATTTATTTGACGTTGTTGTTGTTGACGTTGTTGTTGTTGTTTATTTGACGTTGTTGTTGTTGTTGACATAGTTGTTGTTGTTGTTGTTGTTTATTTGACATTTTTGTTGTTGTTGATGTTGTTGTTGTTTTCGTTGTTGTTTATTTGACGTTGTTGTAGTTGTTTAATTGACGTTGTTGTTGTTGTTGTTGTTGTTGTTGTTGTTGTTTATTTGACGTTGTTGTTGTTGTTGTTGTTTATTTGACGTTGTTGTTGTTGACGGTGTTGTTGTTATTATTTATTTGACGTTGTTGTTGTTGTTGTTTATTTGTCGTTGTTGTTGTTGTTGTTGTTGTTTATTTGGCGTTGTTGTTGTTGTTGACATAGTTGTTGTTGTTGTTGTTTATTTGACGTTTTTGTTGTTGTTGATGTTGTTGTTGTTTTTGTTGTTGTTTATTTGACGTTGTTGTAGTTGTTTAATTGACGTTATTGTTGTTGTTGTTATTGGTGTTATTGTTGTTTATTTGACGTTGTTGTTGTTGTTGTTGTTGTTGTTATTGGTGTTGTTGTTGTTTATTTGACGTTGTTGTTGTTATTTATTTGACGTTGTCATGGGTGACATTGTTGTTGTTGTTGTTTATTTGACGTTGTTGTTGTTGTTGTTTATTTGACGTAGTTGTTGTTGTTGACGTTGTTGTTGTTGTTGTTGTTGTTGTTGTTGTTTATTTGATGTTTTTATTGTTGAGGTTGTTGTTGTTGTTGTGTTATATTTGACGTTGTTGTAGTTGTTATTGTTGTTGTTGTTTATTTGACATTGTTGTTGTTGTTGTTGTTTATTTGACGTTGTTGTTGTTGTTTATTTGACGTTGTTGTTGTTTATTTGACGTAGTTGTTGTTGACGGTGTTGTTGTTGTTGTTGTTGTTGTTGTTTATTTGACATTGTTGTTGTTGTTGTTGACGTTGTTGTTGTTTATTTGACGTTGTTGTTGTTGTTGTTCTTCTTCTTCTTCTTTATTTGACGTTGTTATTGTTTATTTGACGTTGTTGTTGTTGTTATTGTTTATTTGACGTTGTTGTTGTTGTTTATTTGACGTAGTTGTTGTTGTTGACGTTGTTGTTGTTGTTGTTTATTTGACGTTTTTGTTGTTGTTGATGTTGTTGTTGTTGTTGTTTATTTGACGTTGTTGTTGTTGTTGTTTATTTGACGTTGTTGTTGTTGACGATGTTGTTGTTGTTATTTATTTGACGTTGTTGTTGTTGTTGTTGTTTATTTGACGTTGTTGTTGTTGACGTTGTTGTTGTTGTTTATTTGACGTTGTTGTTGTTGTTGACATAGTTGTTGTTGTTGTTGTTTATTTGACATTTTTGTTGTTGTTGATGTTGTTGTTGTTTTCGTTGTTGTTTATTTGACGTTGTTGTAGTTGTTTAATTGACGTTGTTGTTGTTGTTGTTGTTGTTTATTTGACGTTGTTGTTGTTGTTGTTGTTGTTTATTTGACGTTGTTGTTGTTCTTTATTTGACGTTGTTGTCGTCGTTGTTGTTTATATGACGTTGTTGTTGTTGTCGACGTTGTTGTTGTTGTTGTTGTTGTTTATTTGACATTGTTGTTGTTGTTGTTATTGTTTATTTGACGTTGTTGTTGTTGTTGTTTATTTGGCGTTGTTGTTGTTGTATTTGACGTTGTTGTTGTTTATTTGACGTCGTTGTTGTTGTTGACGTTGTTTTTGTTGCTGTTTATTTGACGTTGTTGTTGTTGTTTATTTGATGTTGTTATTGATGTTGTTGTTGTTTATTTGACGTTGTTGTAGTTGTTGTTTATTTGACGTTGTTGTTGTTGACATAGTTGTTGTTGTTGTTGTTTATTTGACGTTGTTGTTGTTATTGACGTTGTTGTTGTTGTTGTTTATTTGACGTTGTTGTTGTTGACATAGTTGTTGTTGTTATTGACGTTGTTGTAGTTGTTATTGTTGTTGTTGTTTATTTGACATTATTATTGTTGATGTTGTTGTTTATTTGACGTTGTTGTTGTTGTTTATTTGACGTTGTTGTTGTTTGTTTGACGTTGTTGTTGTTGACGGTGTTGGTGTTGTTGTTTATTTGACATTGTTGTTGTTGTTGTTATTGACGTTGTTGTTGTTTATTTGACGTTGTTGTTGTTGTTCTTTATTTGACGTTGTTATTATTTATTTGACGTTGTTGTTGTTGTTTATTTAACGTTGTTGTTGTTGACATTGTTGTTGTTGTTATTGTTTATTTGACATTGTTGTTGTTGTTGTTGTTTATTTGACGTAATTGTTGTTGTTGACGTTGTTGTTGTTGTTGTTGTTTATTTGACGTTTTTGTTGTTGTTGGTGTTCTTGTTGTTGTTGTTTATTTGACGTTGTTGTTGTTGTTTATTTGACGTTGTTGTTGTTGACGGTGTTGTTGTTGTTATTTATTTGACTATGTTGTTGTTGTTGTTTATTTGACGTTGTTGTTGTTGTTGTTGTTTATTTGACGTTGTTGTTGTTGTTGACATAATTGTTGTTGTTGTTGTTTATTTGACGTTTTTGTTGTTGTTGATGTTGTTGTTGTTTTCGTTGTTGTTTATTTAACGTTGTTGTAGTTGTTTAATTGACGTTATTGTTGTTGTTGTTTATTTGACGTTGTTGTTGTTGTTGTTATTGGTGTTATTGTTGTTTATTTGACGTTGTTGTTGTTGTTGTTGTTATTGGTGTTGTTGTTGTTTATTTGACGTTGTTGTTGTTGTTATTTATTTGACGTTGTTATGGGTGACATTGTTGTTGTTGTTTATTTGACGTTGTTGTTGTTGTTGTTTATTTGACGTAGTTGTTGTTGTTGACGTTGTTGTTGTTGTTGTTGTTGTTGTTGTTGTTTATTTGACGTTTTTATTGTTGAGGTTGTTGTTGTTGTTGTGTTATATTTGACGTTGTTGTAGTTGTTATTGTTGTTGTTGTTTATTTGACATTGTTGTTGTTGTTGTTGTTTATTTGACGTTGTTGTTGTTGTTTATTTGACGTTGTTGTTGTTTATTTGACGTTGTTGTTGTTGACGTTGTTGTTGTTGTTGTTGTTTATTTGACATTGTTGTTGTTGTTGTTGTTGACGTTGTTGTTATTTATTTGACGTTGTTGTTGTTGTTGTTGTTGTTGTTGTTCTTCTTTATTTGACGTTGTTATTGTTTATTTGACGTTGTTGTTGTTGTTATTGTTTATTTGACGTTGTTGTTGTTGTTTATTTGACGTAGTTGTTGTTGTTGACGTGGTTGTTGTTGTTGTTGTTTATTTGACGTTTTTGTTGTTGTTGATGTTGTTGTTGTTGTTGTTTATTTGACGTTGTTGTTGTTGTTGTTTATTTGACGTTGTTGTTGTTGACGGTGTTGTTGTTGTTATTTATTTGACGTTGTTGTTGTTGTTGTTTATTTGACGTTGTTGTTGTTGACATAGTTGTTGTTGTTGTTTATTTGACGTTGTGGTTGTTGTTGACATAGTTGTTGTTGTTGTTTATTTGACATTTTTGTTGTTGTTGATGTTGTTGTTGTTTTCGTTGTTGTTTATTTGACGTTGTTGTAGTTGTTTAATTGACGTTGTTGTTGTTGTTGTTGTTGTTGTTGTTGTTGTTTATTTGACGTTGTTGTTGTTGTTGTTGTTGTTGTTTATTTGACGTTGTTGTTGTTCTTTATTTGACGTTGTTGTCGTCGTTGTTGTTTATTTGACGTTGTTGTTGTTGTCGACGTTGTTGTTGTTGTTGTTGTTGTTATTGTTTATTTGACGTTGTTGTTGTTGTTGTTTATTTGGCGTTGTTGTTGTTGTATTTGATGTTGTTGTTGTTTATTTGACGTTGTTGTTGTTGTTGACGTTGTTTTTGTTGCTGTTTATTTGACGTTGTTGTTGTTGTTTATTTGATGTTGTTGTTGATGTTGTTGTTGTTTATTTGACGTTGTTGTAGTTGTTGTTTATTTGACGTTGTTGTTGTTGACATAGTTGTTGTTGTTGTTGTTGTTTATTTGACGTTGTTGTTGTTATTGACGTTGTTGTAATTGTTATTGTTATTGTTGTTTATTTGACCTTATTATTGTTGTTGTTGTTGTTTATTTGACGTTGTTGTTGTTGTTTATTTGACGTTGTTGTTGTTTGTTTGACGTTGTTGTTGTTGACGATGTTGTTGTTGTTGTTTATTTGACATTGTTGTTGTTGTTGTTATTGACGTTGTTGTTGTTTATTTGACGTTGTTGTTGTTGTTGTTCTTTATTTGACGTTGTTATTATTTATTTGACGTTGTTGTTGTTGTTTATTTAACGTTGTTGTTGTTGACATTGTTGTTGTTGTTATTGTTTATTTGACATTGTTGTTGTTGTTGTTGTTTATTTGACGTAATTGTTGTTGTTGACGTTGTTGTTGTTGTTGTTTATTTGACGTTTTTGTTGTTGTTGGTGTTCTTGTTGTTGTTGTTTATTTGACGTTGTTGTTGTTGTTTATTTGACGTTGTTGTTGTTGACGGTGTTGTTGTTGTTATTTATTTGACGTTGTTGTTGTTGTTGTTTATTTGACGTTGTTGTTGTTGTTGTTTATTTGACGTTGTTGTTGTTGACATAGTTGTTGTTGTTGTTGTTTATTTGACGTTTTTGTTGTTGTTGATGTTGTTGTTGTTTTTGTTGTTGTTTATTTGACGTTGTTGTAGTTGTTTAATTGACGTTATTGTTGTTGTTGTTTATCTGACGTTGTTGTTGTTGTTGTTATTGGTGTTATTGTTGTTTATTTGACGTTGTTGTTGTTGTTGTTGTTATTGGTGTTGTTGTTGTTTATTTGACGTTGTTGTTGTTATATATTTGACGTTGTTGTGGGTGACATTGTTGTTGTTGTTGTTTATTTGACGTTGTTGTTGTTGTTGTTTATTTGACGTAGTTGTTGTTGTTGACGTTGTTGTTGTTGTTGTTTATTTGACGTTTTTGTTGTTGATGTTGTTGTTGTTGTTGTTGTATATTTGACGTTGTTGTAGTTGTTATTGTTGTTGTTGTTTATTTGACATTGTTGTTGTTGTTGTTTATTTGACGTTGTTGTTGTTGTTTATTTGACGTTGTTGTTGTTGTTGTTGTTGTTTATTTGACGTTGTTGTTGTTGACGGTGTTGTTGTTGTTGTTGTTGTTTATTTAACATTGTTGTTGTTGTTGTTGACGTTGTTGTTGTTTATTTGACGTTGTTGTTGTTGTTCTTCTTCTTCTTCTTCTTTATTTGACGTTGTTATTGTTTATTTGACGTTGTTGTTGTTGTTGTTGTTTATTTAACGTTGTTGTTATTGTTATTGTTTATTTGACGTTGTTGTTGTTGACATAGTTGTTGTTGTTGTTGTTGTTGTTTATTTGACGTTGTTGTTGTTATTGACGTTGTTGTAGTTGTTAATGTTGTTGTTGTTTATTTGACATTATTATTGTTGTTGTTGTTGTTTATTTGACGTAGTTGTTGTTGTTGACGTTGTTGTTGTTGTTGTTGTTTATTTGACGTTTTTGTTGTTGTTGTTGATGTTGTTGTTGTTGTTGTTTATTAGACGTTGTTGTTGTTGTTGTTTATTTGACGTTGTTGTTGTTGACGGTGTTGTTGTTGTTATTTATTTGACGTTGTTGTTGTTGTTGTTTATTTGACGTTGTTGTTGTTGTTGACGTTGTTGTTGTTGTTTATTTGACATTGTTGTTGTTGTTGACATAGTTGTTGTTGTTGTTGTTTATTTGACATTTTTGTTGTTCTTGATGTTGTTGTTGTTTTCGTTGTTGTTTATTTGACATTGTTGTAGTTGTTTAATTGACGTTGTTGTTGTTGTTGTTGTTGTTTATTTGACGTTGTTGTTGTTGTTGTTATTGTTGTTGTTGTTGTTTATTTGACGTTGTTGTTGTTCTTTATTTGACGTTGTTGTCGTTGTTGTTATTGTTGTTGTTGTTTATTTGACATTGTTGTTGTTGTTGTTGTATTTGACGTTGTTGTTGTTTATTTGACGTTGTCGTTGGTGTTGACGTTGTTTTTGTTGTTGTTTATTTGACGTTGTTGTTGTTGTTTATTTGACGTTGTTGTTGATGTTGTTGTTGTTTATTTGACGTTGTTGTTGTTGTTGTTTATTTGATGTTGTTGTTGTTGACATAGTTGTTGTTGTTGTTGTTGTTTATTTGACGTTGTTGTTGTTATTGACGTTGTTGTTGTTGTTGTTGTTTATTTGACGTTGTTGTTGTTGACATAGTTGTTGTTGTTGTTGTTGTTTATTTGACGTTGTTGTTGTTATTGGCGTTGTTGTAGTTGTTATTGTTGTTGTTGTTTATTTGACATTATTATTGTTGTTGTTGTTGTTTATTTGACGTTGTTGTTGTTGTTTATTTGACGTTGTTGTTGTTTGTTTGACGTTGTTGTTGTTGACGGTGTTGTTGTTGTTGTTGTTTATTTGACATTGTTGTTGTTGTTGTTATTGACGTTGTTGTTGTTTATTTGACGTTGTTGTTGTTGTTGTTCTTTATTTGACGTTGTTATTGTTTATTTGACGTTGTTGTTGTTGTTTATTTAATGTTGTTGTTGTTGACAGTGTTGTTGTTGTTATTGTTTATTTGACATTGTTGTTGTTGTTATTGTTTATTTGACGTAATTGTTGTTGTTGACGTTGTTGTTGTTGTTGTTTATTTGACGTTTTTGTTGTTGTTGATGTTCTTGTTGTTGTTGTTTATTTAACGTTGTTGTTGTTGTTTATTTGACGTTGTTGTTGTTGACGGTGTTGTTGTTGTTATTTATTTGACGTTGTTGTTGTTGTTGTTTATTTGACGTTGTTGTTGTTGTTTATTTGACGTTGTTGTTATTGTTGACATAGTTGTTGTTGTTGTTGTTTATTTGACGTTTTTGTTGTTGTTGATGTTGTTGTTGTTGTTTTCGTCGTTGTTTATTTGACGTTGTTGTAGTTGATTAATTGACGTTATTGTTGTTGTTGTTGTTTATTTGACGTTGTTGTTGTTGTTGTTATTGGTGTTGTTGTTGTTTATTTGACGTTGTTGTTGTTGTTGTTATTGGTGTTGTTGTTGTTTATTTGACGTTGTTGTTGTTATTTATTTGACGTTGTTGTGGGTGACATTGTTATTGTTGTTGTTTATTTGACGTTGTTGTTGTTGTTGTTTATTTGACGTAGTTGTTGTTGTTGACGTTGTTGTTGTTGTTGTTGTTTATTTGACGTTTTTGTTGTTGATGTTGTTGTTGTTGTTGTTGTTGTATATTTGACGTTGTTGTAGTTGTTATTGTTGTTGTTGTTTATTTGACATTGTTGTTGTTTATTTGACGTTGTTGTTGTTGTTTATTTGACGTTGTTGTTGTTGTTGTTGTTGTTTATTTGACGTTGTTGTTGTTGACGGTGTTGTTGTTATTTTTGTTTATTTGACATTGTTGTTGTTGTTGTTGTTGACGTTGTTGTTGTTTATTTGACGTTGTTGTTGTTGTTGACGTTGTTGTTTATTTGACGTTGTTGTTGTTGTTGTTTATTTGACGTTGTTGTTATTGTTGTTTATTTGACGTTGTTGTTGTTATTTATTTGACATTGTTGTTGTTGTTGTTGACGTTGTTGTTGTTGTTGTTTATTTGACATTGTTGTTGTTGTTGACGTTGTTGTTGTTGTTGTTTATTTGACGTTGTTTTATTATTGTTATTTATTTGACATTGTTGTTGTTATTTATTTGACGTTGTTGTTGTTGTTGTTTATTTGACATTGTTGTTGTTGTTGTTGTTGACATTGTTGTTGTTGTTTATTTGACGTTGTTGTTGTTGTTGTTGTTGTTTATTTGACGTTGTTGTTGTTGTTTATTTGACGTTGTTGTTGACGTTGTTGTTGTTGTTATTGTTTATTTGACGTTGTTGTTGTTGTTTATTTGACGTAGTTGTTGTTGTTGACGTTGTTGTTGTTGTTGTTGTTGTTTATTTGACGTTTTTGTTGTTGATGTTGTTGTTGTTTTCGTTGTTGTTTATTTGACATTTTTGTAGTTGTTTAATTGACATTGTTGTTGTTGTTGTTTATTTGACGTTTTTGTTGTTGATGTTATTGTTGTTGTTGTTGTTTATTTGACGTTGTTGTTGTTGATGTTGTTGTTTATTTGACGTTGTTGTTGTTGTTGTTGTTGTTGTTTATTTGACATTGTTGTTGTTGTTGTTATTGTTTATTTGACGTTGTTGTTGTTGTTTATTTGGCGTTGTTGTTGTTGTTGTTGACGTTGTTGTTGTTGTTGTTTATTTGACGCTGTTGTTGTTGATGTTGTTTTTGTTGTTGTTTATTTGACGTTGTTGTTGTTGTTTATTTGACGTTGTTGTTGTTTATTTGACGTTGTTATTGTTGTTGTTTATTTGACGTTGTTGTTGTTGTTTATTTGACGTTGTTGTTGTTGTTGTTGTTGTTGTTTATTTGACATTGTTGTTGTTGTTGTTATTGTTTATTTGACGTTGTTGTTGTTGTTTATTTGGCGTTGTTGTTGTTGTTGTTGACGTTGTTGTTGTTGTTGTTTATTTGACGCTGTTGTTGTTGATGTTGTTTTTGTTGTTGTTTATTTGACGTTGTTGTTGTTGTTTATTTGACGTTGTTGTTGTTTATTTGACGTTGTTATTGTTGTTGTTTATTTGACGTTGTTGTTGTTGTTTATTTGACGTTGTTGTTGTTGTTGTTTATTTGACATTGTTGTTGTTGACGGTGTTGTTATTGTTGTTTATTTTACGTTGTTGTTGTTGTTGTTGTTTATTTGACGTTGTTGTTGTTGACGTTGTTGTTGTTGTTTATTTGACGTTGTTGTTGTTGACATAGTTGTTGTTGTTGTTGTTTATTTGACGTTGTTGTTGTTGACATAGTTGTTGTTGTTGTTGTTGATGTTTATTTGACGTTATTGTTGTTGTTGATGTTGTTGTTGTTGTTGTTGACGTTGTTGTTGTTGTTGTTTATTTGACGTTGTTGTTGTTGTTTATTTGACATTGTTGTTGTTGTTGACGTTGTTGTTATTGTTTATTTGACATTGTTGTTGTTGTTGTTGACGTTGTTGTTGTTGTTGTTATTGTTTATTTGACATTGTTGTTGTTGTTGTTGTTGACGTTGTTGTTGTTGACAGTGTTGTTGTTGTTATTTATTTGACGTTGTTGTTGTTGTTGTTTATATGACGTTGTTGTTGTTGTTGTTGTTTTTTTTTATTTGACGTTGTTGTTGTTGTTATTTATTTGACGTTGTTGTAGTTGTTGTTTATTTGACGTTGTTGTTGTTGTTGTTTATGTGACGTTGTTGTTGTTGTCGACATAGTTGTTGTTGTTGTTGTTTATTTGACGTTTTTGTTGTTGTTGATGTTGTTGTTGTTTTCGTTGTTGTTTATTTGACGTTGTTGTAGTTCTTTAATTGACGTTATTGTTGTTGTTGTTTATTTGACGTTGTTGTTGTTGTTGTTGTTATTGGTGTTGTTGTTGTTTATTTGACGTTGTTGTTGTTGTTGTTATTGGTGTTGTTGTTGTTTATTTGACGTTGTTGTTGTTATTTATTTGACGTTGTTGTGGGTGACATTGTTGTTATTGTTGTTTATTTGACGTTGTTGTTGTTGTTGTTGTTTATTTTACGTAGTTGTTGTTGTTGACGTTGTTGTTGTTGTTATTTATTTGAC
Organism: Vicia faba; assembly: GCA_948472305.1. Lineage (NCBI taxonomy): Eukaryota > Viridiplantae > Streptophyta > Magnoliopsida > Fabales > Fabaceae > Vicia > Vicia faba. Next base: position 463,750,749 of record OX451739.1, on the reverse strand, counting down.
GTTTTTGTTGTTGATGTTGTTGTTGTTGTATATTTGACGTTGTTGTAGTTGTTATTGTTGTTGTTGTTTATTTGACATTGTTGTTGTTGTTGTTTATTTGACGTTGTTGTTGTTGTTTATTTGACGTTGTTGTTGTTGTTGTTGTTTATTTGACGTTGTTGTTGTTGACGGTGTTGTTGTTGTTGTTGTTTATTTGACATTGTTGTTGTTGTTGTTGACGTTGTTGTTGTTTATTTGACGTTGTTGTTGTTGTTGTTGTTCTTCTTCTTCTTCTTTATTTGACGTTGTTATTGTTTATTTGACGTTGTTGTTGTTGTTTATTTAACGTTGTTGTTGTTGACGTTGTTGTTGTTGTTATTGTTTATTTGACGTTGTTGTTGTTGTTTATTTGACGTAGTTGTTGTTGTTGACGTTGTTGTTGTTGTTGTTGTTGTTTATTTGACGTTTTTGTTGTTGTTGATGTTGTTGTTGTTGTTGTTTATTTGACGTTATTGTTGTTGTTTATTTGACGTTGTTGTTGTTGACGGTGTTGTTGTTGTTATTTATTTGACGTTGTTGTTGTTGTTGTTTATTTGACGTTGTTGTTGTTGACGTTGTTGTTGTTGTTGTTGTTTATTTGACGTTGTTGTTGTTGACATAGTTGTTGTTGTTGTTTATTTGACATTTTTGTTGTTGTTGATGTTGTTGTTGTTTTCGTTGTTGTTTATTTGACGTTGTTGTAGTTGTTTAATTGACGCTGTTGTTGTTGTTGTTGTTGTTGTTGTTTATTTGACGTTGTTGTTGTTATTGTTGTTGTTGTTGTTTATTTGACGTTGTTGTTGTTCTTTATTTGACGTTGTTGTCGTTGTTGTTGTTTATTTGACGTTGTTGTTGTTGTCGATGTTGTTGTTGTTGTTTATTTGACATTGTTGTTGTTGTTGTTATTGTTTATTTGAGGTTGTTGTTGTTGTTGTTTATTTGGCGTTGTTGTTGTTGTATTTGACGTTGTTGTTGTTTATTTGACGTTGTTGTTGTTGTTGACGTTGTTTTTGTTGTTGTTTATTTGACGTTGTTGTTGTTGTTTATTTGACGTTGTTGTTGTTGTTGTTGTTTATTTGACGTTGTTGTTGTTGACGGTGTTGTTGTTGTTGTTGTTTATTTGACATTGTTGTTGTTGTTGTTGACGTTGTTGTTGTTTATTTGACATTGTTGTTGTTGTTGTTGTTGTTGACGTTGTTGTTATTGTTGTTTATTTGACTTTGTTGTTGTTGTTGTTTATTTGACGTTGTTGTTGTTGTTGACTTAGTTGTTGTTGTTGTTGTTTATTTGACGTTGTTGTTGTTGTTGACGTTGTTGTTTATTTGACGTTGTTGTTGTTGTTGTTTATTTGACGTTGTTGTTGTTGTTCTTTATTTGACGTTGTTGTTGTTATTTATTTGACATTGTTGTTGTTGTTGACGTTGTTGTTGTTGTTGTTGTTGTTTATTTGACATTAATATTGTTGTTGACGTTGTTGTTGTTGTTGTTGTTTATTTGACGTTGTTTTATTATTGTTATTTATTTGACTTTGTTGTTGTTATTTATTTGACGTTGTTGTGGGTGACATTGTTGTTGTTGTTGTTTATTTGATGTTGTTGTTGTTGTTTATTTGACGTTGTTGTTGTTGTTGTTTATTTGACATTGTTGTTGTTGTTGTTGACATTGTTGTTGTTGTTTATTTGACGTTGTTGTTGTTGTTGTTGTTGTTTATTTGACGTTGTTGTTGTTGTTTATTTGACGTTGTTGTTGACGTTGTTGTTGTTGTTATTGTTTATTTGACGTTGTTGTTTTTGTTTATTTGACATAGTTGTTGTTGTTGACGTTGTTGTTGTTGTTGTTGTTTATTTGACGTTTTTGTTGGTTATGTTGTTGTTGTTTTCGTTGTTGTTTATTTGACGTTGTTGTAGTTGTTTAATTGACATTGTTGTTGTTGTTGTTGTTTATTTGACGTTGTTGTTGTTATTATTGTTGTTGTTGTTGTTTATTTGACGTTGTTGTTGTTGTTGTTTATTTGACGTTGTTGTTGTTGTTGTTGTTTATTTGACATTGTTGTTGTTGTTGTTATTGTTTATTTGACGTTGTTGTTGTTGTTTATTTGGCGTTGTTGTTGTTGTTGACGTTGTTGTTGTTGTTGTTGTTGTTTATTTGACGTTGTTGTTGTTGATGTTGTTTTTGTTGTTGTTTATTTGACGTTGTTGTTGTTGTTTATTTGACGTTGTTGTTGTTGTTGTTGTTTATTTGTCGTTGTTCTTGTTGTTTTTTATTTGACATTGTTGTTGTTGACGGTGTTGTTGTTGTTGTTTATTTGACGTTGTTGTTGTTGTTGTTGTTTATTTGACGTTGTTGTTGTTGACGTTGTTGTTGTTGTTTATTTGACGTTGTTGTTGTTGTTGTTGTTTATTTGACGTTGTTGTTGTTGTTGACGTTGTTGTTGTTGTTATTTATTTGACGTTGTTGTTGTTGACATAGTTGTTGTTGTTGTTTTTTATTTGACGTTGTTGTTGTTGTTGACGTTGTTGTTGTTGTTGACGTTGTTGTTGTTGTTGTTTATTTGACGTTGTTGTTGTTGTTGTTTATTTTACATTGTTGTTGTTGTTGACGTTGTTGTTATTGTTTATTTGACATTGTTGTTGTTGTTGTTGTTGTTGACGTTGTTGTTGTTTTTGTTATTGTTTATTTGACATTGTTGTTGTTGTTGTTGTTGACGTTGTTGTTGACGTTGTTGTTGTTGACAGTGTTGTTGTTGTTATTTATTTGATGTTGTTGTTGTTGTTGTTGTTTATTTGACGTTGTTGTTGTTGTTGTTGTTTTTTATTTGACGTTGTTGTTGTTGTTATTTATTTGACGTTGTTGTTGTTGTTTATTTGACGTTGTTGTTGTTGTTGTTGTTTATTTGACGTTGTTGTTGTTGTTGACACAGTTGTTGTTGTTGTTGTTTATTTGACGTTTTTGTTGTTGTTGATGTTGTTGTTGTTTTCATTGTTGTTTATTTGACGTTGTTGTAGTTGTTTAATTGACGTTATTGTCGTTGTTGTTTATTTGACGTTGTTGTTGTTATTTATTTGACGTTGTTGTGGGTGACATTGTTGTTGTTGTTGTTTATTTGACGTTGTTGTTGTTGTTGTTTATTTGACGTAGTTGTTGTTGTTGACGTTGTTGTTGTTGTTGTTGTTTATTTGACGTTTTTGTTGTTGATGTTGTTGTTGTTGTTGTTGTATATTTGACGTTGTTGTAGTTGTTATTGTTGTTGTTGTTTATTTGACATTGTTGTTGTTGTTGTTTATTTGACGTTGTTGTTGTTGTTTATTTGACGTTGTTGTTGTTGTTGTTGTTGTTGTTGTTTATTTGACGTTGTTGTTGTTTATTTGACGTAGTTGTTGTTGTTAACGTTGTTGTTGTTGTTTATTTGACTTTGTTGTTGTTGTTGTTTATTTGACGTTGTTGTTGTTGTTGTTGACTTAGTTGTTGTTGTTGTTTATTTGACGTTGTTGTTTATTTGACGTTGTTGTTGTTGTTTATTTGACGTTGTTGTTGTTGTTGACGTTGTTGTTGTTGTTTATTTGACGTTGTTGTTGTTATTTATTTGACATTGTTGTTGTTGTTGACATTGTTGTTGTTGTTGTTGTTTATTTGACATTGTTGTTGTTGTTGTTGACGTTGTTGTTGTTTATTTGACATTGTTGTTGTTGTTGTTGTTGTTGTTGACGTTGTTGTTATTGTTGTTTATTTGACTTTGTTGTTGTTGTTGTTTATTTGACGTTGTTGTTGTTGTTGACTTAGTTGTTGTTGTTGTTGTTTATTTGACGTTGTTGTTGTTGTTGACGTTGTTGTTTATTTGACGTTGTTGTTGTTGTTGTTTATTTGACGTTGTTGTTGTTGTTGTTTATTTGACGTTGTTGTTGTTATTTATTTGACATTGTTGTTGTTGTTGACGTTGTTGTTGTTGTTGTTGTTGTTTATTTGACATTGTTATTGTTGTTGACGTTGTTGTTGTTGTTGTTGTTTATTTGACGTTGTTTTATTATTGTTATTTATTTGACATTGTTGTTGTTATTTATTTGACGTTGTTGTGGGTGACATTGTTGTTGTTGTTGTTTATTTGACGTTGTTGTTGTTGTTGTTTATTTGACATTGTTGTTGTTGTTGTTGACATTGTTGTTGTTGTTTATTTGACGTTGTTGTTGTTGTTGTTGTTGTTTATTTGACGTTGTTGTTGTTGTTTATTTGACGTTGTTGTTGACAGTGTTGTTGTTGTTATTGTTTATTTGACGTTGTTGTTGTTGTTTATTTGACGTAGTTGTTGTTGTTGACGTTGTTGTTGTTGTTGTTGTTTATTTGACGTTTTTGTTGTTGATGTTGTTGTTGTTTTCGTTGTTGTTTATTTGACGTTGTTGTAGTTGTTTAATTGACATTGTTGTTGTTGTTGTTTATTTGACGTTGTTGTTGTTATTATTGTTGTTGTTGTTGTTTATTTGACGTTGTTGTTGTTGTTGTTGTTGTTTATTTGACGTTGTTGTTGTTGTTGTTGTTTATTTGACATTGTTGTTGTTGTTGTTATTGTTTATTTGACGTTGTTGTTGTTGTTTATTTGGCGTTGTTGTTGTTGTTGTTGACGTTGTTGTTGTTGTTGTTGTTGTTTATTTGACGTTGTTGTTGTTGATGTTGTTTTTGTTGTTGTTTATTTGACGTTGTTGTTGTTGTTTATTTGACGTTGTTGTTGTTGTTGTTTATTTGACGTTGTTCTTGTTGTTGTTTATTTGACATTGTTGTTGTTGACGGTGTTGTTGTTGTTGTTTATTTGACGTTGTTGTTGTTGTTGTTTATTTGACGTTGTTGTAGTTGACGTTGTTGTTGTTGTTTATTTGACGTTGTTGTTGTTGTTGTTTATTTGACGTTGTTGTTGTTGTTGACGTTGTTGTTGTTGTTATTTATTTGACGTTTTTGTTGTTGACATAGTTGTTGTTGTTGTTTTTTATTTGACGTTGTTGTTGTTGTTGACGTTGTTGTTGTTGTTGTTGTTTATTTGACGTTGTTGTTGTTGTTGTTTATTTTACATTGTTGTTGTTGTTGACGTTGTTGTTATTGTTTATTTGACATTGTTGTTGTTGTTGGTGTTGACGTTTTTGTTGTTTTTGTTATTGTTTATTTGACATTGTTGTTGTTGTTGTTGACGTTGTTGTTGACGTTGTTGTTATTGACAGTGTTGTTGTTGTTATTTATTTGACGTTGTTGTTGTTGTTGTTTATTTGACGTTGTTGTTGTTGTTGTTGTTTTTTATTTGACGTTGTTGTTGTTGTTATTTATTTGACGTTGTTGTTGTTGTTTATTTGACGTTGTTGTTGTTGTTGTTGTTGTTTAATTGACGTTGTTGTTGTTGACATAGTTGTTGTTGTTGTTGTTTATTTGACGTTTTTGTTGTTGTTGATGTTGTTGTTTTCATTGTTGTTTATTTGACGTTGTTGTAGTTGTTTAATAGACGTTATTGTCGTTGTTGTTTATTTGACGTTGTTGTTGTTATTTATTTGACGTTGTTGTGGGTGACATTGTTGTTGTTGTTGTTTATTTGACGTTGTTGTTGTTTATTTGACGTAGTTGTTGTTGTTGACGTTGTTGTTGTTGTTGTTTATTTGACGTTTTTGTTGTTGATGTTGTTGTTGTTGTTGTATATTTGACGTTGTTGTAGTTGTTATTGTTGTTGTTGTTTATTTGACATTGTTGTTGTTGTTGTTTATTTGACGTTGTTGTTGTTGTTTATTTGACGTTGTTGTTGTTGTTGTTGTTGTTGTTTATTTGACGTTGTTGTTGTTTATTTGACGTAGTTGTTGTTGTTAACGTTGTTGTTGTTGTTGTTTATTTGACTTTGTTGTTGTTGTTGTTTATTTGACGTTGTTGTTGTTGTTGTTGACTTAGTTGTTGTTGTTGTTTATTTGACGTTGTTGTTTATTTGACGTTGTTGTTGTTTATTTGACGTTGTTGTTGTTGTTGACGTTGTTGTTGTTATTTATTTGACGTTGTTGTTGTTATTTATTTGACATTGTTGTTGTTGTTGTTGTTTATTTGACATTGTTGTTGTTGTTGACGTTGTTGTTGTTGTTGTTTATTCGACGTTGTTTTAGTATTGTTGTTTATTTGACATTGTTGTTGTTATTTATTTGACGTTGTTTTGGGTGACATTGTTGTTGTTGTTTATTTGACATTGTTGTTGTTGTTTATTTGACGTAGTTGTTGTTATTGACGTTGTTGTAGTTGTTGTTGTTTATTTGACGTTTTTGTTGTTGTTGTTGATGTTGTTGTTGTTGTTGTTGTATATTTGACGTTGTTGTAGTTGTTATTGTTGTTGTTGTTTATTTGACGTTTTTGTTGTTGTTGATTGTGGTTATTGTTGTTTATTTGACGTTGTTGTTGTTTATTTGACGTTGTTGTTGTTGTTGTTGTTTATTTGACGCTGTTGATGACGGTGTTGTTGTTTATTTGACGTTGTTGTTGACGGTGTTGTTGTTGTTATTTATTTGACGTTATTGTTGTTGTTTATTTGACGTTGTTGTTGTTGACGTTGTTCTTGTTGTTGTTTATTTGACGTTGTTGTTGTTGTTGACATAGTTGTTGTTGTTGTTGTTTATTTGACGTTTTTGTTGTTGTTGATGTTGTTGTTGTTTTCGTTGTTATTTATTTGACGTTGTTGTAGTTGTTTAATTGACGTTGTTGTTGTTGTTGTTGTTGTTGTTGTTGTTGTTGTTGTTTATTTGACGTTGTTGTTGTTGTTGTTTATTTGACGTTGTTGTTGTTGTTCTTTATTTGACGTTGTTGTCGTTGTTGTTGTTTATTTGACGTTGTTGTTGTTGTTGACGTTGTTGTTGTTGTTGTTGTTTATTTGACATTGTTGTTGTTGTTATTGTTTATTTGACTTAGTTGTTGTTGTTGTTGTTTATTTGACTTTGTTGTTGTTGTTGACGTTGTTGTTTATTTGACGTTGTTGTTGTTGTTGTTTATTTGACGTTGTTGTTGTTGACGTTGTTGTTGTTGTTTATTTGACGTTGTTGTTGTTATTTATTTGACATTGTTGTTGTTGTTGACGTTGTTGTTGTTGTTGTTTATTTGACATTGTTTTAGTATTGTTGTTTATTTGACATTGTTGTTGTTGTTTATTTGACATTGTTGTTGTTGTTTATTTGACGTAGTTGTTGTGGTTGACGTTGTTGTTGTTGTTGTTTATTTGACGTTTTTGTTGTTGTTGATGTTGTTGTTGTTGTATATTTGACGTTGTTGTAGTTGTTATTGTTGTTGTTGTTTATTTGACATTGTTGTTGTTGTTGTTGTTTATTTGACGTTGTTGTTGTTGTTTATTTGACGTTTTTGTTGTTGTTGTTTATTTGACGTTGTTGTTGTTGTTTATTTGACGTTGTTGTTGTTGACGGTGTTGTTGTTGTTGTTGTTGTTTATTTGACATTGTTGTTGTTGTTGTTGTTGACGTTGTTGTTGTTTATTTGACGTTGTTGTTGTTGTTGTTGTTCTTTATTTGACGTTGTTATTGTTTATTTGACGTTGTTGTTGTTGTTTATTTAACGTTGTTGTTGTTGACGTTGTTGTTGTTATTGTTTATTTGACGTTGTTGTTGTTGTTTATTTGACGTAGTTGTTGTTGTTGACGTTGTTGTTGTTATTGATGTTGTTGTTGTTGTTGTTTATTTGACGTTGTTGTTGTTGTTGTTTATTTGACGTTGTTGTTGTTAACGGTGTTGTTGTTGTTATTTATTTGACGTTGTTGTTGTTGTTGTTTATTTGACGTTGTTGTTGTTGACGTTGTTGTTGTTGTTGTTTATTTGACGTTGTTGTTGTTGACATAGTTATTGTTGTTGTTGTTGTTGTTTATTTGACGTTTTTGTTGTTGTTGATGTTGTTGTTGTTTTCATTGTTGTTTATTTGACGTTGTTGTAGTTGTTTAAGTGAGGTTGTTGTTGTTATTGTTGTTGTTGTTGTTGTTTATTTGACGTTGTTGTTGTTATTGTTGTTATTGTTGTTGTTGTTGTTTATTTGACGTTGTTGTAGTTGTTCTTTATTTGACGTTGTTGTCGTTCTTGTTGTTTATTTGACGTTGTTGTTGTTGTTGTTGACGTTGTTGTTGTTGTTGTTTACTTGAGATTGTTGTTGTTGTTATTGTTTATTTGACGTTGTTGTTGTTGTTGTTTATTTGGCGTTGTTGTTGTTGTATTTGACGTTGTTGTTGTTGTTTATTTGACGTTGTTGTTGTTGTTGACGTTGTTTTTGTTGTTGTTTATTTGACGTGGTTGTTGTTGTTTATTTGACGTTGTTGTTGTTGTTGTTTATTTGACGTTGTTGTTGTTGTTGTTTATTTGACGTTGTTGTTGTTGTTGTTTATTTGACATTGTTGTTATTGACAGTGTTGTTGTTGTTTTTTATTTGACGTTGTTGTTGTTGTTTATTTGACGTTGTTGTTGTTGTTTATTTGACATTGTTGTTGTAGTTGTTTATTTGACGTTGTTGTTGTTGTTGTTGACATAGTTGTTGTTGTTGTTGTTTATTTGACGTTGTTGTTGTTGTTGACGTTGTGTTGTTGTTGTTTATTTGCCGTTGTTGTTGTTGTTGACATAGTTGTTGTTGTTGTTGTTTATTTGACGTTGTTGTTGTTGTTGACGTTGTTGTTGTTGTTTATTTGACGTTGTTGTTGTTTATTTGATATTGCTGTTGTTGTTGACATTGTTGTTGTTGTTGTTTATTTGACATTGTTGTTGTTGTTGTTGACTTAGTTGTTGTTGTTGTTTATTTGACGTTGTTGTTGTTGTTTATTTGACGTTGTTGTTGTTTATTTGACGGTGTTGTTGTTGTTTATTTGACGTTGTTATTGTTGTTGTTGTTTATTTGACGTTGTTGTTGTTGTTGACATGGTTGTTGTGGTTTATTTCACGTTGTTGTTATTGTTGACGTTGTTGTTTATTTGACGTTGTTGTTGTTGTTTATTTGAAGTTTTTGTTGTTGTTGTTGACGTTGTTGTTGTTTATTTGACGTTGTTGTTGTTTATTTGACATTGTTGTTGTTGTTGTTGACGGTGTTGTTGTTGTTTATTTGACGTTGTTGTTGTTGTTTATTTGACGTTGTTGTTGTTGTTGTTTATTTGACGTTGTTGTTGTTGTTGTTGTTGTTTATTTGACGTTTTTGTTGTTGACATAATTGTTGTTGTTGTTGTTTATTTGACGTTGTTGTTGTTGTTGTTGAGGTTGTTGTTGTTGTTGTTTATTTGACATTGTTGTTGTTGTTTATTTGACGTTGTTGTTGTTGTTGTTGTTTATTTGACGTTGTTGTTGTTGTTTATTTCACGTTGTTGTTGTTTATTTCACGTTGTTGTTGTTGTTGACGTTGTTGTTGTTGTTGTTTATTTGACGTTGTTGTTGTTGACATAGTTATTGTTGTTATTGTTGTTTATTTGACGATGTTGTTATTGTTGTTGTTGTTGTTTATTTGACGTTGTTGTTGTTGTTGTTGTTGTTGTTTATTTGACGTTGTTGTTGTTGTTGTTTATTTGACGTTGTTGTTGTTGTTTATTTGACGTTTTTGTTGTTGTTGATGTTGTTGTTGTTGTATATTTGACGTTGTTGTAGTTGTTATTGTTGTTGTTGTTTATTTGACATTATTATTGTTGTTGTTGTTGTTTATTTGACGCTGTTGTTGTTGTTTATTTGACATTGTTGTTGTTTGTTTGACGTTGTTGTTGTTGTTGACGGTGTTGTTGTTGTTGTTGTTGTTTATTTGACATTGTTGTTGTTGTTGTTATTGACGTTGTTGTTGTTTATTTGACATTGTTGTTGTTGTTCTTTATTTGACGTTGTTATTGTTTATTTGACGTTGTTATTGTTGTTTATTTAACGTTGTTGTTGTTGACATTGTTGTTGTTGTTATTGTTTATTTGACATTGTTGTTGTTGTTGTTTATTTGACGTAATTGTTGTTGTTGACGTTGTTGTTGTTGATGTTTATTTGACATTTTTGTTGTTGTTGATGTTCTTGTTGTTGTTGTTTATTTGACGTTGTTGTTGTTGTTGTTTATTTAACGTTGTTGTTGTTGACGGTGTTGTTGTTGTTATTTATTTGACGTTGTTGTTGTTGTTGTTGTTTATTTGACGTTGTTGTTGTTGTTGTTGTTTATTTGACGTTGTTGTTATTGTTGACATAGTTGTTGTTGTTGTTGTTTATTTGACGTTTTTGTTGTTGTTGATGTTGTTGTTGTTTTCGTTGTTGTTTATTTGACGTTGTTGTAGTTGTTTAATTGACGTTATTGTTGTTGTTGTTTATTTGACGTTGTTGTTGTTGTTATTGGTGTTGTTGTTGTTTATTTGACGTTGTTGTTGTTGTTATTGGTGTTGTTGTTGTTTATTTGACGTTGTTGTTGGTATTTATTTGACGTTGTTGTGGGTGACATTGTTGTTGTTGTTGTTTATTTGACGTTGTTGTTGTTGTTGTTTATTTGACGTAGTTGTTGTTGTTGACGTTGTTGTTGTTGTTGTTGTTTATTTGACGTTTTTGTTATTGATGTTGTTGTTGTTGTTGTTGTATATTTGACGTTGTTGTAGTTGTTATTGTTGTTGTTGTTTATTTGACATTGTTGTTGTTGTTGTTTATTTGACGTTGTTGTTGTTGTTGTTGAGGTTGTTGTTGTTGTTGTTTATTTGACGTTGTTGTTGTTGTTTATTTGACGTTGTTGTTGTTGTTGTTGTTTATTTGACGTTGTTGTTGTTGTTGTTTATTTCACGTTGTTGTTGTTGTTTATTTGACGTTGTTGTTGTTGTTGACGTTGTTGTTGTTGTTGTTTATTTGACGTTGTTGTTGTTGACATAGTTATTGTTGTTGTTGTTGTTTATTTGACGATGTTGTTATTGTTGTTGTTGTTGTTTATTTGACGTTGTTGTTGTTGTTGTTTATTTGACGTTGTTGTTGTTGTTTATTTGACGTTGTTGTTGTTGTTTATTTGACGTTTTTGTTGTTGTTGATGTTGTTGTTGTTGTTGTATATTTGACGTTGTTGTAGTTGTTATTGTTGTTGTTGTTTATTTGACATTATTATTGTTGTTGTTGTTGTTTATTTGACGTTGTTGTTGTTGTTTATTTGACGTTGTTGTTGTTGTTGTTTATTTGACATTGTTGTTGTTGTTGACGTTGTTGTTATTGTTTATTTGACATTGTTGTTGTTGTTGTTGTTGTTGACGTTGTTGTTGTTTTTGTTATTGTTTATTTGACATTGTTGTTGTTGTTGTTGACGTTGTTGTTGACGTTGTTGTTGTTGACAGTGTTGTTGTTGTTATTTATTTGACATTGTTGTTGTTGTTGTTTATTTGAGGTTGTTGTTGTTGTTGTTGTTTTTTATTTGACGTTCTTGTTGTTGTTATTTATTTGACGTTGTTGTTGTTGTTGTTTATTTGACGTTGTTGTTGTTGTTGTTGTTTATTCGACGTTGTTGTTGTTGTTGACATAGTTGTTGTTGTTGTTGTTTATTCGACGTTTTTGTTGTTGTTGATGTTGTTGTTGTTTTCATTGTTGTTTATTTGACGTTGTTGTAGTTGTTGTTTATTTGACGTTGTTGTTGTTATTTATTTGACGTTGTTGTGGGTGACATTGTTGTTGTTGTTGTTTATTTGACGTTGTTGTTATTGTTGTTTATTTGACGTAGTTGTTGTTGTTGACGTTGTTGTTGTTGTTGTTGTTGTTGTTTATTTGACGTTTTTGTTGTTGATGTTGTTGTTGTTGTTGTTGTTGTATATTTGACGTTGTTGTAGTTGTTATTGTTGTTGTTGTTTATTTGACATTGTTGTTGTTGTTGTTTATTTGACGTTGTTGTTGTTGTTTATTTGACGTTGTTGTTGTTGTTGTTTATTTGACGTTGTTGTTGTTTATTTGACGTAGTTGTTGTTGTTAACGTTGTTGTTGTTGTTGTTTATTTGACTTTGTTGTTGTTGTTGTTTATTTAACGTTGTTGTTGTTGTTGTTGACTTAGTTGTTGTTGTTGTTTATTTGACGTTGTTGTTTATTTGACGTTGTTGTTGTTGTTGACGTTGTTGTTGTTGTTTATTTGACGTTGTTGTTGTTATTTATTTGACATTGTTGTTGTTGTTGACATTGTTGTTGTTGTTGTTGTTGTTTATTTGACATTGTTGTTGTTGTTGACGTTGTTGTTGTTGTTGTTGTTTATTTGACGTTGTTTTAGTATTGTTGTTTATTTGACATTGTTGTTGTTATATATTTGACGTTGTTTTGGGGGACATTGTTGTTGTTGTTTATTTGACATTGTTGTTGTTGTTTATTTGACGTAGTTGTTGTTATTGACGTTGTTGTAGTAGTTGTTGTTTATTTGACGTTTTTGTTGTTGTTGATGTTGTTGTTGTTGTTGTTGTATATTTGACGTTGTTGTAGTTGTTATTGTTGTTGTTGTTTATTTGACATTGTGGTTCTTGTTGTTTATTTGACGTTGTTGTTGTTTATTTGACATTGTTGTTGTTTATTTGACGTTGTTGTTGTTGACGGTGTTGTTGTTGTTGTTGTTTATTTGACATTGTTGTTGTTGTTGACGTTGTTGTTTATTTGACGTTGTTGTTGTTGTTGTTCTTTATTTGACGTTGTTATTGTTTATTTGACGTTGTTGTTATTGTTTATTTAACGTTGTTGTTGTTGTTGTTTATTTGACGTTTTTGTTGTTGTTGATGTTGTTGTTGTTGTTGTTGTTGTTTATTTGACGTTGTTGTTGTTGTTGTTTATTTGACGTTGTTGTTGACAGTGTTGTTGTTGTTGTTTATTTGACGTTGTTGTTGACAGTGTTGTTGTTGTTATTTATTTGACGTTATTGTTGTTGTTTATTTGACGTTGTTGTTGTTGACGTTGTTCTTGTTGTTGTTTATTTGACGTTGTTGTTGTTGTTGACATAGTTGTTGTTGTTGTTGTTGTTGTTTATTTGACGTTTTTGTTGTTGTTGATGTTGTTGTTGTTTTCGTTGTTATTTATTTGACGTTGTTGTAGTTGTTTAATTGACGTTGTTGTTGTTGTTGTTGTTGTTGTTGTTGTTGTTGTTGTTGTTGTTTATTTGACGTTGTTGTTGTTGTTGTTTATTTGACGTTGTTGTTGTTGTTGTTGAGGTTGTTGTTGTTGTTGTTTATTTGACGTTGTTGTTGTTGTTTATTTGACGTTGTTGTTGTTGTTGTTTATTTGACGTTGTTGTTGTTGTTGTTTATTTCACGTTGTTGTTGTTGTTTATTTGACGTTGTTGTTGTTGTTGACGTTGTTGTTGTTGTTGTTTATTTGACGTTGTTGTTGTTGACATAGTTATTGTTGTTGTTGTTGTTTATTTGACGATGTTGTTATTGTTGTTGTTGTTGTTTATTTGACGTTGTTGTTGTTGTTGTTTATTTGACGTTGTTGTTGTTGTTTATTTGACGTTGTTGTTGTTGTTTATTTGACGTTTTTGTTGTTGTTGATGTTGTTGTTGTTGTTGTATATTTGACGTTGTTGTAGTTGTTATTGTTGTTGTTGTTTATTTGACATTATTATTGTTGTTGTTGTTGTTTATTTGACGTTGTTGTTGTTGTTTATTTGACGTTGTTGTTGTTGTTGTTTATTTGACATTGTTGTTGTTGTTGACGTTGTTGTTATTGTTTATTTGACATTGTTGTTGTTGTTGTTGTTGTTGACGTTGTTGTTGTTTTTGTTATTGTTTATTTGACATTGTTGTTGTTGTTGTTGACGTTGTTGTTGACGTTGTTGTTGTTGACAGTGTTGTTGTTGTTATTTATTTGACATTGTTGTTGTTGTTGTTTATTTGAGGTTGTTGTTGTTGTTGTTGTTTTTTATTTGACGTTCTTGTTGTTGTTATTTATTTGACGTTGTTGTTGTTGTTGTTTATTTGACGTTGTTGTTGTTGTTGTTGTTTATTCGACGTTGTTGTTGTTGTTGACATAGTTGTTGTTGTTGTTGTTTATTCGACGTTTTTGTTGTTGTTGATGTTGTTGTTGTTTTCATTGTTGTTTATTTGACGTTGTTGTAGTTGTTGTTTATTTGACGTTGTTGTTGTTATTTATTTGACGTTGTTGTGGGTGACATTGTTGTTGTTGTTGTTTATTTGACGTTGTTGTTATTGTTGTTTATTTGACGTAGTTGTTGTTGTTGACGTTGTTGTTGTTGTTGTTGTTGTTGTTTATTTGACGTTTTTGTTGTTGATGTTGTTGTTGTTGTTGTTGTTGTATATTTGACGTTGTTGTAGTTGTTATTGTTGTTGTTGTTTATTTGACATTGTTGTTGTTGTTGTTTATTTGACGTTGTTGTTGTTTATTTGACGTTGTTGTTGTTGTTGTTGTTTATTTGACGTTGTTGTTGTTTATTTGACGTAGTTGTTGTTGTTAACGTTGTTGTTGTTGTTGTTTATTTGACTTTGTTGTTGTTGTTGTTTATTTAACGTTGTTGTTGTTGTTGTTGACTTAGTTGTTGTTGTTGTTTATTTGACGTTGTTGTTTATTTGACGTTGTTGTTGTTGTTGACGTTGTTGTTGTTGTTTATTTGACGTTGTTGTTGTTATTTATTTGACATTGTTGTTGTTGTTGACATTGTTGTTGTTGTTGTTGTTGTTGTTTATTTGACATTGTTGTTGTTGTTGACGTTGTTGTTGTTGTTGTTGTTTATTTGACGTTGTTTTAGTATTGTTGTTTATTTGACATTGTTGTTGTTATATATTTGACGTTGTTTTGGGGGACATTGTTGTTGTTGTTTATTTGACATTGTTGTTGTTGTTTATTTGACGTAGTTGTTGTTATTGACGTTGTTGTAGTAGTTGTTGTTTATTTGACGTTTTTGTTGTTGTTGATGTTGTTGTTGTTGTTGTATATTTGACGTTGTTGTAGTTGTTATTGTTGTTGTTGTTTATTTGACATTGTGGTTCTTGTTGTTTATTTGACGTTGTTGTTGTTTATTTGACGTTGTTGTTGTTTATTTGACGTTGTTGTTGTTGACGGTGTTGTTGTTGTTGTTGTTTATTTGACATTGTTGTTGTTGTTGACGTTGTTGTTTATTTGACGTTGTTGTTGTTGTTGTTCTTTATTTGACGTTGTTATTGTTTATTTGACGTTGTTGTTATTGTTTATTTAACGTTGTTGTTGTTGTTGTTTATTTGACGTTTTTGTTGTTGTTGATGTTGTTGTTGTTGTTGTTGTTGTTTATTTGACGTTGTTGTTGTTGTTGTTTATTTGACGTTGTTGTTGACAGTGTTGTTGTTGTTGTTTATTTGACGTTGTTGTTGACAGTGTTGTTGTTGTTATTTATTTGACGTTATTGTTGTTGTTTATTTGACGTTGTTGTTGTTGACGTTGTTCTTGTTGTTGTTTATTTGACGTTGTTGTTGTTGTTGACATAGTTGTTGTTGTTGTTGTTGTTTATTTGACGTTTTTGTTGTTGTTGATGTTGTTGTTGTTTTCGTTGTTATTTATTTGACGTTGTTGTAGTTGTTTAATTGACGTTGTTGTTGTTGTTGTTGTTGTTGTTGTTGTTGTTGTTGTTTATTTGACGTTGTTGTTGTTGTTGTTGTTGTTGTTTATTTAAGGTTGTTGTTGTTGTTGTTTATTTGACGTTGTTGTCGTTGTTGTTGTTTATTTGACGTTGTTGTTGTTGTTGACGTTGTTGTTGTTGTTGTTTATTTGACATTGTTGTTGTTGTTATTGTTTATTTGACTTAGTTGTTATTGTTGTTTATTTGACTTTGTTGTTGTTGTTGACGTTGTTGTTTATTTGACGTTGTTGTTGTTGTTTATTTGACGTTGTTGTTGTTGACGTTGTTGTTGTTGTTTATTTGACGTTGTTGTTGTTATTTATTTGACATTGTTGTTGTTGTTGACGTTGTTGTTATTGTTGTTGTTTATTTGACATTGTTTTAGTATTGTTGTTTATTTGACATTGTTGTTGTTATTTATTTGACGTTGTTGTGGGTGACATTGTTGTTGTTGTTTATTTGACGTTGTTGTTGTTTATTTGACGTAGTTGTTGTGGTTGACGTTGTTGTTGTTGTTGTTTATTTGACGTTTTTGTTGTTGTTGATGTTGTTGTTGTTGTATATTTGACGTTGTTGTAGTTGTTATTGTTGTTGTTGTTTATTTGACATTGTTGTTGTTGTTGTTGTTTATTTGACGTTGTTGTTGTTGTTTATTTGACGTTGTTGTTGTTGTTTATTTGACGTTGTTGTTGTTGTTTATTTGACGTTGTTGTTGTTGACGGTGTTGTTGTTGTTGTTGTTTATTTGACATTGTTGTTGTTGTTGTTGTTGTTGACGTTGTTGTTGTTTATTTGACGTTGTTGTTGTTGTTGTTGTTCTTTATTTGACGTTGGTATTGTTTATTTGACGTTGTTGTTGTTGTTTATTTAATGTTGTTGTTGTTGACGTTGTTGTTGTTATTCTTTATTTGACGTTGTTGTTGTTGTTTATTTCACGTAGTTGTTGTTGTTGACGTTGTTGTTGTTATTGATGTTGTTGTTGTTGTTGTTTATTTGACGTTGTTGTTGTTGTTGTTTATTTGATGTTGTTGTTGTTAACGGTGTTGTTGTTGTTATTTATTTGACGTTGTTGTTGTTGTTGTTTATTTGACGTTGTTGTTGTTGACATTGTTGTTGTTATAGTTTATTTGACGTTGTTGTTGTTGTTGACATAGTTATTGTTGTTGTTGTTGTTGTTTATTTGACGTTTTTGTTGTTGTTGATGTTGTTGTTGTTTTCGTTGTTTTTTCTTTGACGTTGTTGTAGTTGTTTAAGTGAGGTTGTTGTTGTTATTGTTGTTGTTGTTGTTGTTTATTTGACGTTGTTGTTGTTGTTGTTATTGTTGTTGTTGTTGTTGTTTATTTGACGTTGTTGTAGTTGTTCTTTATTTGACGTTGTTGTCGTTCTTGTTGTTTATTTGACGTTGTTGTTGTTGTTGTTGACGTTGTTGTTGTTGTTGTTTATTTGAGATTGTTGTTGTTGTTTCTGTTTATTTGACGTTGTTGTTGTTGTTGTTTATTTGGCGTTGTTGTTGTTGTATTTGACGTTGTTGTTGTTGTTTACTTGACGTTGTTGTTGTTGTTGACGTTGTTTTTGTTGTTGTTTATTTGACGTTGTTGTTGTTGTTGTTGTTGTTTATTTGACATTGTTGTTGTTGTTTATTTGACGTTGTTGTTGGTTTTGTTTATTTGACGTTGTTGTTGTTGTTGTTTATTTGACATTGTTGTTATTGATAGTGTTGTTGTTGTTTTTTATTTGACGTTGTTGTTGTTGTTGTTTATTTGACGTTGTTGTTGTTGTTTATTTGACGTTGTTGTTGTAGTTGTTTATTTGACGTTGTTGTTGTTGTTGTTGACATAGTTGTTGTTGTTGTTGTTGTTTATTTGACGTTGTTGTTGTTGTTGACGTTGTGTTGTTGTTGTTTATTTGCCGTTGTTGTTGTTGTTGACATAGTTGTTGTTGTTGTTGTTTATTTGACGTTGTTGTTGTTGTTGTTTATTTGACGTTGTTGTTGTTTATTTGATATTGCTGTTGTTGTTGACGTTGTCGTTGTTGTTGTTGTTTATTTGACATTGTTGTTGTTGTTGTTGACTTAGTTGTTGTTGTTGTTTATTTGACGTTGTTGTTGTTGTTGTTTATTTGGCGTTGTTGTTGTTTATTTGACGGTGTTGTTGTTGTTTATTTGACGTTGTTATTGTTGTTGTTGTTTATTTGACGTTGTTGTTGTTGTTGACGTTGTTGTTGTTGTTTATTTGATGTTGTTGTTGTTGACATGGTTGTTGTGGTTTATTTCACGTTGTTGTTATTGGTGACGTTGTTGTTTATTTGACGTTGTTGTTTATTTGACGTTGTTGTTGTTGTTTATTTGACGTTTTTGTTGTTGTTGTTGACGTTGTTGTTGTTTATTTGACGTTGTTGTTGTTTATTTGACATTGTTGTTGTTGTTGACGGTGTTGTTGTTGTTTATTTGACGTTGTTGTTATTGTTTATTTGACATTGTTGTTGTTGTTGTTTATTTGATGTTGTTGTTGTTGTTTATTTGACGTTTTTGTTGTTGACATAATTGTTGTTGTTGTTGTTTATTTGACGTTGTTGTTGTTGTTGTTGTTGTTGAGGTTGTTGTTGTTGTTGTTTATTTGACGTTGTTGTTGTTGTTGTTTATTTTACGTTGTTGTTGTTGTTGTTTATTTGACGTTGTTGTTGTTGTTTATTTCACATTGTTGTTGTTGTTTATTTCACGTTGTTGTTGTTGTTGACGTTGTTGTTGTTGTTGTTTATTTGACGTTGTTGTTGTTGACATAGTTATTGTTGTTGTTGTTGTTTATTTGACGATGTTGTTATTGTTGTTGTTGTTGTTTATTTGACGTTGTTTTTTGTTGTTGTTGTTTATTTGACGTTGTTGTTGTTGTTTATTTGACGTTGTTGTTGTTGTTTATTTGACGTTTTTGTTGTTGTTGATGTTGTTGTTGTTGTTGTATATTTGACGTTGTTGTAGTTGTTATTGTTGTTGTTGTTTATTTGACATTATTATTGTTGTTGTTGTTGTTTATTTCACGTTGTTGTTGTTGTTTATTTAATGTTGTTGTTGTTTGTTTGACGTTGTTGTTGTTGTTGACGGTGTTGTTGTTGTTGTTTATTTGACATTGTTGTTGTTGTTGTTATTGACGTTGTTGTTGTTTATTTGACGTTGTTGTTGTTGTTGTTCTTTATTTGACGTTGTTATTGTTTATTTGACGTTGTTATTGTTGTTTATTTAACGTTGTTGTTGTTGACATTGTTGTTGTTGTTATTGTTTATTTGACATTGTCGTTGTTGTTGTTTATTTGACGTAATTGTTGTTGTTGACGTTGTTGTTGTTGATGTTTATTTGACATTTTTGTTGTTGTTGATGTTCTTGTTGTTGTTGTTTATTTGACGTTGTTGTTGTTGTTGTTGTTTATTTGACGTTGTTGTTGTTGATGGTGTTGTTGTTGTTATTTATTTGACATTGTTGTTGTTGTTGTTTATTTGACGTTGTTGTTGTTGTTGTTTATTTGACGTTGTTGTTGTTGATGACATAGTTGTTGTTGTTGTTGTTTATTTGACGTTTTTGTTGTTGTTGATGTTGTTGTTGTTTTCGTTGTTGTTTATTTGACGTTGTTGTAGTTGTTTAATTGACGTTATTGTTGTTGTTGTTTATTTGACGTTGTTGTTGTTGTTGTTATTGGTGTTGTTGTTGTTTATTTGACGTTGTTGTTGTTGTTGTTGTTGTTATTGGTGTTGTTGTTGTTTATTTGACGTTGTTGTTGGTATTTATTTGACGTTGTTGTGGGTGACATTGTTGTTGTTGTTGTTTATTTGACGTTGTTGTTGTTGTTGTTGTTGTTTATTTGACGTTGTTGTTGTTGTTGTTTATTTCACGTTGTTGTTGTTGTTTATTTGACGTTGTTGTTGTTGTTGACGTTGTTGTTGTTGTTGTTTATTTGACGTTGTTGTTGTTGACATAGTTATTGTTGTTGTTGTTGTTTATTTGACGATGTTGTTATTGTTGTTGTTGTTGTTTATTTGACGTTGTTGTTGTTGTTGTTTATTTGACGTTATTGTTGTTGTTTATTTGACGTTGTTGTTGTTGTTTATTTGACGTTTTTGTTGTTGTTGATGTTGTTGTTGTTGTATATTTGACGTTGTTGTAGTTGTTATTGTTGTTGTTGTTTATTTGACATTATTATTGTTGTTGTTGTTGTTTATTTGACGTTGTTGTTGTTGTTTATTTGACGTTGTTGTTGTTTGTTTGACGTTGTTGTTGTTGTTTATTTGACGTTGTTGTTGTTGACGGTGTTGTTGTTGTTATTTATTTGATGTTGTTGTTGTTGTTGTTTATTTGACGTTGTTGTTGTTGTTGTTTATTTGACGTTGTTGTTGTTGACATAGTTGTTGTTGTTGTTTATTTGACGTTTTTGTTGTTGTTGATGTTGTTGTTGTTTTCGTTGTTGTTTATTTGACGTTGTTGTAGTTGTTTAATTGACGTTATTGTTGTTGTTGTTTATTTGACGTTGTTGTTGTTGTTGTTATTGGTGTTGTTGTTGTTTATTTGACGTTGTTATTGTTGTTGTTATTGGTGTTGTTGTTGTTTATTTGACGTTGTTGTTGTTATTTATTTGACGTTGTTATGGGTCACATTGTTGTTGTTTATTTGACGTAGTTGTTGTTGTTGACATTGTTGTTGTTGTTGTTGTTTATTTGACGTTTTTGTTGTTGATGTTGTTGTTGTTGTTGTTGTATATTTGACATTGTTGTAGTTGTTATTGTTGTTGTTGTTTATTTGACATTGTTGTTGTTGTTGTTGTTTATTTGACGTTGTTGTTGTTGTTGTTTATTTGACGTTGTTGTTGTTGTTGTTTATTTGACGTTGTTGTTGTTGACGGTGTTGTTGTTGTTGTTGTTTATTTGACATTGTTGTTGTTGTTGTTGACGTTGTTGTTGTTTATTTGACGTTGTTGTTGTTGTTGTTGTTCTTCTTCTTCTTTATTTGACGTTGTTATTGTTTATTTGACGTTGTTGTTGTTGTTGTTTATTTAACGTTGTTGTTGTTGACGTTGTTGTTGTTGTTATTGTTTAGTTGACGTTGTTGTTGTTGTTGTTTATTTGACGTAGTTGTTGTTGTTGACGTTGTTGTTGTTGTTGTTGTTTATTTGACGTTTTTGTTGTTGTTGTTGTTGTTTATTTGACGTTGTTGTTGTTGTTTATTTGACGTTGTTGTTGTTGTTTATTTGACGTTTTTGTTGTTGTTGATGTTGTTGTTGTTGTTGTATATTTGACGTTATTGTAGTTGTTATTGTTGTTGTTGTTTATTTGACATTATTATTGTTGTTGTTGTTGTTTATTTGACGTTGTTGTTGTTGTTTATTTGACGTTGTTGTTGTTTGTTTGACGTTGTTGTTGTTGACGGTGTTGTTGTTGTTGTTGTTGTTTATTTGACATTGTTGTTGTTGTTGTTATTGACGTTGTTGTTGTTTATTTGACGTTGTTGTTGTTGTTGTTCTTTATTTGACATTGTTATTGTTTATTTGATGTTGTTGTTGTTGTTTATTTAACGTTGTTGTTATTGACATTGTTATTGTTGTTATTGTTTTTTTGACATTGTTGTTGTTGTTGTTGTTTATTTGACGTAATTGTTGTTGTTGACGTTGTTGTTGTTGTTGTTTATTTGACGTTTTTGTTGTTGTTGATGTTCTTGTTGTTGTTGTTTATTTGACGTTGTTGTTGTTGTTGTTGTTGTTGACGGTGTTGTTGTTGTTATTTATTTGACGTTGTTGTTGTTGTTGTTGTTTATTTGACGTTGTTGTTGTTGTTGTTTATTTGACGTTGTTGTTGTTGACATAGTTGTTGTTGTTGTTGTTTATTTGAGGTTTTTGTTGTTGTTGATGTTGTTGTTGTTTTCGTTGTTGTTTATTTGACGTTGTTGTAGTTGTTTAATTGACGTTATTGTTGTTGTTGTTTATTTGACGTTGTTGTTGTTGTTGTTATTGGTTTTGTTGTTGTTTATTTGACGTTGTTATTGTTGTTGTTATTGGTGTTGTTGTTGTTTATTTGACGTTGTTGTTGTTATTTATTTGACGTTGTTATGGGTGACATTGTTGTTGTTGTTGTTTATTTGACGTTGTTGTTGTTGTTGTTGTTTATTTGACGTAGTTGTTGTTGTTGACATTGTTGTTGTTGTTGTTGTTGTTTATTTGACGTTTTTGTTGTTGATGTTGTTGTTGTTGTTGTTGTATATTTGACGTTGTTGTAGTTGTTATTGTTGTTGTTGTTTATTTGACATTGTTGTTGTTGTTGTTTATTTGACGTTGTTGTTGTTGTTGTTTATTTGACGTTGTTGTTGTTGTTGTTGTTGTTTATTTGACGTTGTTGTTGTTGACGGTGTTGTTGTTGTTGTTGTTTATTTGACATTGTTGTTGTTGTTGTTGACGTTGTTGTTGTTTATTTGACGTTGTTGCTGTTGTTGTTGTTCTTCTTCTTCTTTATTTGACGTTGTTATTGTTTATTTGACGTTGTTGTTGTTGTTGTTTATTTAACGTTGTTGTTGTTGACGTTGTTGTTGTTGTTATTGTTTATTTGACGTTGTTGTTGTTTATTTGACGTAGTTGTTGTTGTTGACGTTGTTGTTGTTGTTGTTGTTCTTTATTTGACGTTGTTATTGTTTATTTGACGTTGTTATTGTTGTTTATTTAACGTTGTTGTTGTTGACATTGTTGTTGTTGTTATTGTTTATTTGACATTGTCGTTGTTGTTGTTTATTTGACGTAATTGTTGTTGTTGACGTTGTTGTTGTTGATGTTTATTTGACATTTTTGTTGTTGTTGATGTTCTTGTTGTTGTTGTTTATTTGACGTTGTTGTTGTTGTTGTTGTTTATTTGACGTTGTTGTTGTTGATGGTGTTGTTGTTGTTATTTATTTGACATTGTTGTTGTTGTTGTTTATTTGACGTTGTTGTTGTTGTTGTTTATTTGACGTTGTTGTTGTTGATGACATAGTTGTTGTTGTTGTTGTTTATTTGACGTTTTTGTTGTTGTTGATGTTGTTGTTGTTTTCGTTGTTGTTTATTTGACGTTGTTGTAGTTGTTTAATTGACGTTATTGTTGTTGTTGTTTATTTGACGTTGTTGTTGTTGTTGTTATTGGTGTTGTTGTTGTTTATTTGACGTTGTTGTTGTTGTTGTTGTTGTTATTGGTGTTGTTGTTGTTTATTTGACGTTGTTGTTGGTATTTATTTGACGTTGTTGTGGGTGACATTGTTGTTGTTGTTGTTTATTTAACGTTGTTGTTGTTGACATTGTTGTTGTTGTTATTGTTTATTTGACATTGTCGTTGTTGTTGTTTATTTGACGTAATTGTTGTTGTTGACGTTGTTGTTGTTGATGTTTATTTGACATTTTTGTTGTTGTTGATGTTCTTGTTGTTGTTGTTTATTTGACGTTGTTGTTGTTGTTGTTGTTTATTTGACGTTGTTGTTGTTGATGGTGTTGTTGTTGTTATTTATTTGACATTGTTGTTGTTGTTGTTTATTTGACGTTGTTGTTGTTGTTGTTTATTTGACGTTGTTGTTGTTGATGACATAGTTGTTGTTGTTGTTGTTTATTTGACGTTTTTGTTGTTGTTGATGTTGTTGTTGTTTTCGTTGTTGTTTATTTGACGTTGTTGTAGTTGTTTAATTGACGTTATTGTTGTTGTTGTTTATTTGACGTTGTTGTTGTTGTTGTTATTGGTGTTGTTGTTGTTTATTTGACGTTGTTGTTGTTGTTGTTGTTGTTATTGGTGTTGTTGTTGTTTATTTGACGTTGTTGTTGGTATTTATTTGACGTTGTTGTGGGTGACATTGTTGTTGTTGTTGTTTATTTGACGTTGTTGTTGTTGTTGTTGTTGTTTATTTGACGTTGTTGTTGTTGTTGTTTATTTCACGTTGTTGTTGTTGTTTATTTGACGTTGTTGTTGTTGTTGACGTTGTTGTTGTTGTTGTTTATTTGACGTTGTTGTTGTTGACATAGTTATTGTTGTTGTTGTTGTTTATTTGACGATGTTGTTATTGTTGTTGTTGTTGTTTATTTGACGTTGTTGTTGTTGTTGTTTATTTGACGTTATTGTTGTTGTTTATTTGACGTTGTTGTTGTTGTTTATTTGACGTTTTTGTTGTTGTTGATGTTGTTGTTGTTGTATATTTGACGTTGTTGTAGTTGTTATTGTTGTTGTTGTTTATTTGACATTATTATTGTTGTTGTTGTTGTTTATTTGACGTTGTTGTTGTTGTTTATTTGACGTTGTTGTTGTTTGTTTGACGTTGTTGTTGTTGTTTATTTGACGTTGTTGTTGTTGACGGTGTTGTTGTTGTTATTTATTTGATGTTGTTGTTGTTGTTGTTTATTTGACGTTGTTGTTGTTGTTGTTTATTTGACGTTGTTGTTGTTGACATAGTTGTTGTTGTTGTTTATTTGACGTTTTTGTTGTTGTTGATGTTGTTGTTGTTTTCGTTGTTGTTTATTTGACGTTGTTGTAGTTGTTTAATTGACGTTATTGTTGTTGTTGTTTATTTGACGTTGTTGTTGTTGTTGTTATTGGTGTTGTTGTTGTTTATTTGACGTTGTTATTGTTGTTGTTATTGGTGTTGTTGTTGTTTATTTGACGTTGTTGTTGTTATTTATTTGACGTTGTTATGGGTCACATTGTTGTTGTTTATTTGACGTAGTTGTTGTTGTTGACATTGTTGTTGTTGTTGTTGTTTATTTGACGTTTTTGTTGTTGATGTTGTTGTTGTTGTTGTTGTATATTTGACATTGTTGTAGTTGTTATTGTTGTTGTTGTTTATTTGACATTGTTGTTGTTGTTGTTGTTTATTTGACGTTGTTGTTGTTGTTTATTTGACGTTGTTGTTGTTGTTGTTTATTTGACGTTGTTGTTGTTGACGTTGTTGTTGTTGACGGTGTTGTTGTTGTTGTTGTTTATTTGACATTGTTGTTGTTGTTGTTGACGTTGTTGTTGTTTATTTGACGTTGTTGTTGTTGTTGTTGTTCTTCTTCTTCTTTATTTGACGTTGTTATTGTTTATTTGACGTTGTTGTTGTTGTTGTTTATTTAACGTTGTTGTTGTTGACGTTGTTGTTGTTGTTATTGTTTAGTTGACGTTGTTGTTGTTGTTGTTTATTTGACGTAGTTGTTGTTGTTGACGTTGTTGTTGTTGTTGTTGTTTATTTGACGTTTTTGTTGTTGTTGTTGTTGTTTATTTGACGTTGTTGTTGTTGTTTATTTGACGTTGTTGTTGTTGTTTATTTGACGTTTTTGTTGTTGTTGATGTTGTTGTTGTTGTTGTATATTTGACGTTATTGTAGTTGTTATTGTTGTTGTTGTTTATTTGACATTATTATTGTTGTTGTTGTTGTTTATTTGACGTTGTTGTTGTTGTTTATTTGACGTTGTTGTTGTTTGTTTGACGTTGTTGTTGTTGACGGTGTTGTTGTTGTTGTTGTTGTTTATTTGACATTGTTGTTGTTGTTGTTATTGACGTTGTTGTTGTTTATTTGACGTTGTTGTTGTTGTTGTTCTTTATTTGACATTGTTATTGTTTATTTGACGTTGTTGTTGTTGTTTATTTAACGTTGTTGTTATTGACATTGTTATTGTTGTTATTGTTTTTTTGACATTGTTGTTGTTGTTGTTGTTTATTTGACGTAATTGTTGTTGTTGACGTTGTTGTTGTTGTTGTTTATTTGACGTTTTTGTTGTTGTTGATGTTCTTGTTGTTGTTGTTTATTTGACGTTGTTGTTGTTGTTGTTGTTGTTGACGGTGTTGTTGTTGTTATTTATTTGACGTTGTTGTTGTTGTTGTTGTTTATTTGACGTTGTTGTTGTTGTTGTTTATTTGACGTTGTTGTTGTTGACATAGTTGTTGTTGTTGTTGTTTATTTGAGGTTTTTGTTGTTGTTGATGTTGTTGTTGTTTTCGTTGTTGTTTATTTGACGTTGTTGTAGTTGTTTAATTGACGTTATTGTTGTTGTTGTTTATTTGACGTTGTTGTTGTTGTTGTTATTGGTTTTGTTGTTGTTTATTTGACGTTGTTATTGTTGTTGTTATTGGTGTTGTTGTTGTTTATTTGACGTTGTTGTTGTTATTTATTTGACGTTGTTATGGGTGACATTGTTGTTGTTGTTGTTTATTTGACGTTGTTGTTGTTGTTGTTGTTTATTTGACGTAGTTGTTGTTGTTGACATTGTTGTTGTTGTTGTTGTTGTTTATTTGACGTTTTTGTTGTTGATGTTGTTGTTGTTGTTGTTGTATATTTGACGTTGTTGTAGTTGTTATTGTTGTTGTTGTTTATTTGACATTGTTGTTGTTGTTGTTTATTTGACGTTGTTGTTGTTGTTGTTTATTTGACGTTGTTGTTGTTGTTGTTGTTGTTTATTTGACGTTGTTGTTGTTGACGGTGTTGTTGTTGTTGTTGTTTATTTGACATTGTTGTTGTTGTTGTTGACGTTGTTGTTGTTTATTTGACGTTGTTGCTGTTGTTGTTGTTCTTCTTCTTTTTTATTTGACGTTGTTATTGTTTATTTGACGTTGTTGTTGTTGTTGTTTATTTAACGTTGTTGTTGTTGACGTTGTTGTTGTTGTTATTGTTTATTTGACGTTGTTGTTGTTTATTTGACGTAGTTGTTGTTGTTGACGTTGTTGTTGTTGTTGTTGTTCTTTATTTGACGTTGTTATTGTTTATTTGACGTTGTTATTGTTGTTTATTTAACGTTGTTGTTGTTGACATTGTTGTTGTTGTTATTGTTTATTTGACATTGTCGTTGTTGTTGTTTATTTGACGTAATTGTTGTTGTTGACGTTGTTGTTGTTGATGTTTATTTGACATTTTTGTTGTTGTTGATGTTCTTGTTGTTGTTGTTTATTTGACGTTGTTGTTGTTGTTGTTGTTTATTTGACGTTGTTGTTGTTGATGGTGTTGTTGTTGTTATTTATTTGACATTGTTGTTGTTGTTGTTTATTTGACGTTGTTGTTGTTGTTGTTTATTTGACGTTGTTGTTGTTGATGACATAGTTGTTGTTGTTGTTGTTTATTTGACGTTTTTGTTGTTGTTGATGTTGTTGTTGTTTTCGTTGTTGTTTATTTGACGTTGTTGTAGTTGTTTAATTGACGTTATTGTTGTTGTTGTTTATTTGACGTTGTTGTTGTTGTTGTTATTGGTGTTGTTGTTGTTTATTTGACGTTGTTGTTGTTGTTGTTGTTGTTATTGGTGTTGTTGTTGTTTATTTGACGTTGTTGTTGGTATTTATTTGACGTTGTTGTGGGTGACATTGTTGTTGTTGTTGTTTATTTGACGTTGTTGTTGTTGTTTATTTGACGTAGTTGTTGTTGTTGATGTTGTTGTTGTTGTTGTTGTTTATTTGACGTTTTTGTTGTTGATGTTGTTGTTGTTGTTGTATATTTGACGTTGTTGTAGTTGTTATTGTTGTTGTTGTTTATTTGACATTGTTGTTGTTGTTGTTTATTTGACGTTGTTGTTGTTGTTGTTGTTGAGGTTGTTATTGTTGTTGTTTATTTGACGTTGTTGTTGTTGTTTATTTGACGTTGTTGTTGTTGTTGTTGTTGTTGTTGTTTATTTGACGTTGTTGTTGTTGTTGTTTATTTCACGTTGTTGTTGTTGTTTATTTGACGTTGTTGTTGTTGTTGACGTTGTTGTTGTTGTTGTTTATTTGACGTTGTTGTTGTTGACATAGTTATTGTTGTTGTTGTTGTTTATTTGACGATGTTGTTATTGTTGTTGTTGTTGTTTATTTGACGTTGTTGTTGTTGTTGTTTATTTGACGTTATTGTTGTTGTTTATTTGACGTTGTTGTTGTTGTTTATTTGACGTTTTTGTTGTTGTTGATGTTGTTGTTGTTGTATATTTGACGTTGTTGTAGTTGTTATTGTTGTTGTTGTTTATTTGACATTATTATTGTTGTTGTTGTTGTTTATTTGACGTTGTTGTTGTTGTTTATTTGACGTTGTTGTTGTTTGTTTGACGTTGTTGTTGTTGTTTATTTGACGTTGTTGTTGTTGACGGTGTTGTTGTTGTTATTTATTTGATGTTGTTGTTGTTGTTGTTTATTTGACGTTGTTGTTGTTGTTGTTTATTTGACGTTGTTGTTGTTGACATAGTTGTTGTTGTTGTTTATTTGACGTTTTTGTTGTTGTTGATGTTGTTGTTGTTTTCGTTGTTGTTTATTTGACGTTGTTGTAGTTGTTTAATTGACGTTATTGTTGTTGTTGTTTATTTGACGTTGTTGTTGTTGTTGTTATTGGTGTTGTTGTTGTTTATTTGACGTTGTTATTGTTGTTGTTATTGGTGTTGTTGTTGTTTATTTGACGTTGTTGTTGTTATTTATTTGACGTTGTTATGGGTCACATTGTTGTTGTTTATTTGACGTAGTTGTTGTTGTTGACATTGTTGTTGTTGTTGTTGTTTATTTGACGTTTTTGTTGTTGATGTTGTTGTTGTTGTTGTTGTATATTTGACATTGTTGTAGTTGTTATTGTTGTTGTTGTTTATTTGACATTGTTGTTGTTGTTGTTGTTTATTTGACGTTGTTGTTGTTGTTTATTTGACGTTGTTGTTGTTGTTGTTTATTTGACGTTGTTGTTGTTGACGGTGTTGTTGTTGTTGTTGTTTATTTGACATTGTTGTTGTTGTTGTTGACGTTGTTGTTGTTTATTTGACGTTGTTGTTGTTGTTGTTGTTCTTCTTCTTCTTTATTTGACGTTGTTATTGTTTATTTGACGTTGTTGTTGTTGTTGTTTATTTAACGTTGTTGTTGTTGACGTTGTTGTTGTTGTTATTGTTTAGTTGACGTTGTTGTTGTTGTTGTTTATTTGACGTAGTTGTTGTTGTTGACGTTGTTGTTGTTGTTGTTGTTTATTTGACGTTTTTGTTGTTGTTGTTGTTGTTTATTTGACGTTGTTGTTGTTGTTTATTTGACGTTGTTGTTGTTGTTTATTTGACGTTTTTGTTGTTGTTGATGTTGTTGTAGTTGTTGTATATTTGACGTTATTGTAGTTGTTATTGTTGTTGTTGTTTATTTGACATTATTATTGTTGTTGTTGTTGTTTATTTGACGTTGTTGTTGTTGTTTATTTGACGTTGTTGTTGTTTGTTTGACGTTGTTGTTGTTGACGGTGTTGTTGTTGTTGTTGTTGTTTATTTGACATTGTTGTTGTTGTTGTTATTGACGTTGTTGTTGTTTATTTGACGTTGTTGTTGTTGTTGTTCTTTATTTGACATTGTTATTGTTTATTTGACGTTGTTGTTGTTGTTTATTTAACGTTGTTGTTATTGACATTGTTATTGTTGTTATTGTTTTTTTGACATTGTTGTTGTTGTTGTTGTTTATTTGACGTAATTGTTGTTGTTGACGTTGTTGTTGTTGTTGTTTATTTGACGTTTTTGTTGTTGTTGATGTTCTTGTTGTTGTTGTTTATTTGACGTTGTTGTTGTTGTTGTTGTTGTTGTTGACGGTGTTGTTGTTGTTATTTATTTGACGTTGTTGTTGTTGTTGTTGTTTATTTGACGTTGTTGTTGTTGTTGTTTATTTGACGTTGTTGTTGTTGACATAGTTGTTGTTGTTGTTGTTTATTTGAGGTTTTTGTTGTTGTTGATGTTGTTGTTGTTTTCGTTGTTGTTTATTTGACGTTGTTGTAGTTGTTTAATTGACGTTATTGTTGTTGTTGTTTATTTGACGTTGTTGTTGTTGTTGTTATTGGTTTTGTTGTTGTTTATTTGACGTTGTTATTGTTGTTGTTATTGGTGTTGTTGTTGTTTATTTGACGTTGTTGTTGTTATTTATTTAACGTTGTTATGGGTGACATTGTTGTTGTTGTTGTTTATTTGACGTTGTTGTTGTTGTTGTTGTTTATTTGACGTAGTTGTTGTTGTTGACATTGTTGTTGTTGTTGTTGTTGTTTATTTGACGTTTTTGTTGTTGATGTTGTTGTTGTTGTTGTTGTATATTTGACGTTGTTGTAGTTGTTATTGTTGTTGTTGTTTATTTGACATTGTTGTTGTTGTTGTTTATTTGACGTTGTTGTTGTTGTTGTTTATTTGACGTTGTTGTTGTTGTTGTTGTTGTTTATTTGACGTTGTTGTTGTTGACGGTGTTGTTGTTGTTGTTGTTTATTTGACATTGTTGTTGTTGTTGTTGACGTTGTTGTTGTTTATTTGACGTTGTTGCTGTTGTTGTTGTTCTTCTTCTTCTTTATTTGACGTTGTTATTGTTTATTTGACGTTGTTGTTGTTGTTGTTTATTTAACGTTGTTGTTGTTGACGTTGTTGTTGTTGTTATTGTTTATTTGACGTTGTTGTTGTTTATTTGACGTAGTTGTTGTTGTTGACGTTGTTGTTGTTGTTGTTGTTGTTTATTTGACGTTTTTGTTGTTGTTGATGTTGTTGTTGTTGTTGTTTATTTGACGTTGTTGTTGTTGTTTATTTGACGTTGTTGTTGTTGTTTATTTGACGTTTTTGTTGTTGTTGATGTTGTTGTTGTTGTTGTATATTTGACGTTGTTGTAGTTGTTATTGTTGTTGTTGTTTATTTGACATTATTATTGTTGTTGTTGTTGTTTATTTGACGTTGTTGTTGTTGTTTATTTGACGTTGTTGTTGTTTGTTTGACGTTGTTGTTGTTGACGGTGTTGTTGTTGTTGTTGTTGTTGACGGTGTTGTTGTTGTTGTTGTTTATTTGACATTGTTGTTGTTGTTGTTATTGACGTTGTTGTTGTTGTTGTTCTTTATTTGACATTGTTATTGTTTATTTGACGTTGTTGTTGTTGTTTATTTAACGTTGTTGTTGTTGACATTGTTGTTGTTGTTATTGTTTATTTGACATTGTTGTTGTTGTTGTTGTTTATTTGACGTAATTGTTGTTGTTGACGTTGTTGTTATTGTTGTTTATTTGATGTTTTTGTTGTTGTTGATGTTCTTGTTGTTGTTGTTTATTTGACGTTGTTTTTGTTGTTGTTTATTTGATGTTGTTGTTGTTGTTGACAGTGTTGTTGTTGTTATTTATTTGACGTTGTTGTTGTTGTTGTTTATTTGACGTTGTTGTTGTTCTTGGTTATTTGACGTTGTTGTTGACATAGTTGTTGTTGTTGTTGTTTATTTGACGTTTTTGTTGTTGTTGATGTTGTTGTTGTTTTCGTTGTTGTTTATTTGATGTTGTTGTAGTTGTTTAATTGACGTTATTGTTGTTGTTTATTTGACGTTGTTGTTGTTGTTGTTGTTGTTGTTATTGGTGTTATTGTTGTTTATTTGACGTTGTTATTGTTGTTGTTATTGGTGTTGTTGTTGTTTATTTGACGTTGTTGTTGTTATTTATTTGACGTTGTTATGGGTGACATTGTTGTTGTTGTTGTTTATTTGACGTTGTTGTTGTTGTTGTTTATTTGACGTAGTTGTTGTTGTTGACATTGTTGTTGTTGTTGTTGTTTATTTGACGTTTTTGTTGTTGATGTTGTTGTTGTTGTTGTTGTTGTATATTTGACGTTGTTGTAGTTGTTATTGTTGTTGTTGTTTATTTGACATTGTTGTTGTTGTTGTTGTTTATTTGACGTTGTTGTTGTTGTTTATTTGACGTTGTTGTTGTTGTTGTTGTTTATTTGACGTTGTTGTTGTTGACGGTGTTGTTGTTGTTGTTTATTTGACATTGTTGTTGTTGTTGTTGACGTTGTTGTTGTTTATTTGACGTTGTTGTTGTTGCTCTTCTTCTTCTTCTTCTTCTTTATTTGACGTTGTTATTGTTTATTTGACGTTGTTGTTGTTGTTGTTTATTTAACGTTGTTGTTGTTGACGTTGTTGTTGTTGTTATTGTTTATTTGACGTTGTTGTTGTTGTTTATTTGACGTAGTTGTTGTTGTTGACGTTGTTGTTGTTATTTATTTGACGTTTTTGTTGTTGTTGATGTTGTTGTTGTTGTTGTTTATTTGACGTTGTTGTTGTTGTTGTTTATTTGACGTTGTTGTTGTTGACGGTGTTGTTGTTGTTATTTATTTGACGTTGTTGTTGTTGTTGTTGTTGTTTATTTGACGTTGTTGTTGTTGACGTTGTTGTTGTTATTTATTTGACGTTGTTGTTGTTGTTGACATAGTTGTTGTTGTTGTTGTTTATTTGACATTTTTGTTGTTGTTGATGTTGTTGTTGTTTTCGTTGTTGTTTATTTGACGTTGTTGTAATTGTTTAATTGACGTTGTTGTTGTTGTTGTTGTTGTTGTTTATTTGACGTTGTTGTTGTTTATTTGACGTTGTTGTTGTTCTTTATTTGACGTTGTTGTCGTTGTTGTTGTTTATTTGACGTTGTTGTTGTTGGCGACGTTGTTGTTGTTGTTGTTGTTTATTTGACATTGTCGTTGTTGTTGTTATTGTTTATTTGACGTTGTTGTTGTTGTTTTTTATTTGGCGTTGTTGTTGTTGTATTTGACGTTGTTGTTGTTTATTTGACGTTGTTGTTGTTGTTGACGTTGTTTTTGTTGTTGTTTATTTGACGTTGTTGTTGTTGTTTATTTGATGTCGTTGTTGATGTTGTTGTTGTTTATTTGACATTGTTGTTGTTGACATAATTGTTGTTGTTGATGTTGTTTATTTGACGTTGTTGTTGTTATTGACGTTGTTGTTGTTGTTGTTGTTTATTTGACGTTGTTGTTGTTGACATAGTTGTTGTTGTTGTTGTTGTTTATTTGACGTTGTTGTTGTTATTGACGTTGTTGTAGTTGTTATTGTTGTTGTTGTTTATTTGACATTATTATTGTTGTTGTTGTTGTTTATTTGACGTTGTTGTTGTTGTTTATTTGACGTTGTTGTTGTTTGTTTGACGTTGTTGTTGTTTACGGTGTTGTTGTTGTTGTTTATTTGACATTGTTGTTGTTGTTGTTATTGACCTTGTTGTTGTTTATTGGTGTTGTTGTTGTTTATTTGACGTTGTTGTTGTTGTTGTTTATTTGACGTAGTTGTTGTTGTTGACGTTGTTGTTGTTGTTGTTGTTGTTTATTTGACGTTTTTGTTGTTGATGTTGTTGTTGTTGTTGTATATTTTACGTTGTTGTAGTTGTTATTGTTGTTGTTGTTTATTTGACATTGTTGTTGTTGTTGTTTATTTGACGTTGTTGTTGTTGTTGTTGAGGTTGTTGTTGTTGTTGTTTATTTGACGTTGTTGTTGTTGTTTATTTGACGTTGTTGTTGTTGTTGTTTATTTGACGTTGTTGTTGTTGTTGTTTATTTCACGTTGTTGTTGTTGTTTATTTCACGTTGTTGTTGTTGTTGACGTTGTTGTTGTTGTTGTTTATTTGAAGTTGTTGTTGTTGACATAGTTATTGTTGTTGTTGTTGTTTATTTGACGATGTTGTTATTGTTGTTGTTGTTGTTGTTTATTTGACGTTGTTGTTGTTGTTGTTTATTTGACGTTGTTGTTGTTGTTTATTTGACGTTGTTGTTGTTGTTTATTTGACGTTTTTGTTGTTGTTAATGTTGTTGTTGTTGTTGTATATTTGACGTTGTTGTAGTTGTTATTGTTGTTGTAGTTTATTTGACATTATTATTGTTGTTGTTGTTGTTTATTTGACGTTGTTGTTGTTGTTTATTTAACGTTGTTGTTGTTTGTTTGACGTTGTTGTTGTTGACGGTGTTGTTGTTGTTGTTGTTTATTAGACATTGTTGTTGTTGTTGTTATTGACGTTGTTGTTGTTTATTTGACGTTGTTGTTGTTGTTGTTCTTTATTTGACGTTGTTATTGTTTATTTGACGTTGTTGTTGTCGTTTATTTGATGTTGTTGTTGTTGTTGTTTATTTGACATTGTTGTTGTTGTTGTTGTTTATTTGACGTAATTGTTGTTGTTGACGTTGTTGTTGTTGTTGTTGTTTATTTGACGTTTTTGTTGTTGTTGATGTTCTTGTTGTTGTTGTTTATTTGACGTTGTTGTTGTTGTTGTTTATTTGATGTTGTTGTTGTTGACGGTGTTGTTGTTGTTATTTATTTGACGTTGTTGTTGTTGTTGTTGTTTATTTGACGTTGTTGTTGTTGTTGTTGTTTATTTGACGTTGTTGTTGTTGACATAGTTGTTGTTGTTGTTGTTTATTTGACGTTTTTGTTGTTGTTGATGTTGTTGTTGTTTTCGTTGTTGTTTATTTGACGTTGTTGTAGTTGTTTAATTGACGTTATTGTTGTTGTTGTTTATTTGACGTTGTTGTTGTTGTTGTTGTTATTGGTGTTGTTGTTGTTTATTTGACGTTGTTATTGTTGTTGTTATTGGTGTTGTTGTTGTTTATTTGACGTTGTTGTTGTTATTTATTAGACGTTGTTATGGGTGACATTGTTGTTGTTGTTGTTTATTTGACGTTGTTGTTGTTGTTTATTTGACGTTGTTGTTGTTGTTGTTTATTTGACGTAGTTGTTGTTGTTGACGTTGTTGTTGTTGTTGTTGTTGTTGTTGTTTATTTGACGTTTTTGTTGTTGATGTTGTTGTTGTTGTTGTTGTATATTTGACGTTGTTGTAGTTGTTATTGTTGTTGTTGTTTATTTGACATTGTTGTTGTTGTTGTTGTTTATTTGACGTTGTTGTTGTTTATTTGACGTTGTTGTTGTTGTTGTTGTTGTTTATTTGACGTTGTTGTTGTTGACGGTGTTGTTGTTGTTGTTGTTTATTTGACATTGTTGTTGTTGTTGACGTTGTTGTTGTTTATTTGACGTTGTTGTTGTTGTTGTTGTTCTTCTTCTTCTTTATTTGACGTTGTTCTTGTTTATTTGACGTTGTTGTTGTTGTTTATTTAACGTTGTTGTTGTTGTTGTTTATTTAACGTTGTTGTTGTTGACGTTGCTGTTGTTTTATTGTTTATTTGACGTTGTTGTTGTTGTTTATTTGACGTAGTTATTGTTGTTGACGTTGTTGTTGTTGTTGTTTATTTGACATTTTTGTTGTTGTTGATGTTGTTGTTGTTGTTTATTTGACGTTGTTGTTGTTGTTTTTTATTTGACGTTGTTGTTGTTTACGGTGTTGTTGTTGTTATTTATTTGACATTGTTGTTGTTGTTGTTTATTTGATGTTGTTGTTGTTGACGTTGTTGTTGTTGTTTATTTGACGTTGTTGTTGTTGTTGACATAGTTGTTGTTGTTGTTGTTTATTTGACATTTTTGTTGTTGTTGATGTTGTTGTTGTTTTCGTTGTTGTTTATTTGACGTTGTTGTAGTTGTTTAATTGACGTTGTTGTTGTTGTTGTTGTTGTTGTTGTTTATTTGACGTTGTTGTTGTTGTTATTGTTGTTGTTGTTGTTTATTTGACGTTGTTGTTGTTCTTTATTTGACGTTGTTGTCGTTGTTGTTGTTTATTTGACGTTGTTGTTGTTGTCGACGTTGTTGTTGTTGTTGTTGTTTATTTGACATTGTTGTTGTTGTTGTTATTGTTTATTTGACGTTGTTGTTGTTGTTGTTTTTTTGGCGTTGTTGTTGTTGTATTTGACGTTGTTGTTGTTTATTTGACGTTGTTGTTGTTGTTGACGTTGTTTTTGTTGTTGTTTATTTGACGTTGTTGTTGTTGTTTATTTGATGTTGTTGTTGATGTTGTTGTTGTTTATTTGACGTTGTTGTTGTTGTTGTTTATTTGACGTTGTTGTTGTTGACATAGTTGTTGTTGTTGTTGTTGTTGTTTATTTGACGTTGTTGTTGTTATTGACGTTGTTGTTGTTGTTGTTTATTTGATGTTGTTGTTGTTGACATAGTTGTTGTTGTTGTTGTTGTTTATTTGATGTTGTTGTAGTTGTTATTGTTGTTGTTGTTGTTTATTTGACATTATTATTGTTGTTGTTGTTGTTTATTTGACGTTGTTGTTGTTTATTTGACATTGTTGTTGTTGTTGTTATTGACGTTGTTGTTGTTTATTGGTGTTGTTGTTGTTTATTTGACGTTGTTGTTGTTGTTATTGGTGTTGTTGTTGTTTATTTGACGTTGTTGTTGGTATTTATTTGACGTTGTTATGGGTGACATTGTTGTTGTTGTTGTTTATTTGACGTTGTTGTTGTTGGTGTTTATTTGACGTAGTTGTTGTTGTTGTTGTTGTTGTTTATTTGACATTTTTGTTGTTGATGTTGTTGTTGTTGTTGTATATTTGACGTTGTTGTAGTTGTTATTGTTGTTGTTGTTTATTTGACATTGTTGTTGTTGTTGTTGTTTATTTGACGTTGTTGTTGTTGTTGTTGAGGTTGTTGTTGTTGTTGTTTATTTGACGTTGTTGTTGTTGTTTATTTGACGTTGTTGTTGTTGTTTATTTGACGTTGTTGTTGTTGTTATTGTTGTTGTTTATTTGACGTTGTTGTTGTTGTTGTTTATTTCACGTTGTTGTTGTTGTTGTTTATTTGACGTTGTTGTTGTTGTTGACGTTGTTGTTGTTGTTGTTTATTTGACGTTGTTGTTGTTGACATAGTTATTGTTGTTGTTGTTGTTTATTTGACGATGTTGTTATTGTTGTTGTTGTTGTTTATTTGACGTTGTTGTTGTTGTTGTTTATTTGACGTTGTTGTTGTTGTTTATTTGACGTTGTTGTTGTTGTTGTTTATTTGACGTTTTTGTTGTTGTTGATGTTGTTGTTGTTGTTGTTGTATATTTGACGTTGTTGTAGTTGTTATTGTTGTTGTTGTTTATTTGACATTATTATTGTTGTTGTTGTTGTTTATTTGACGTTGTTGTTGTTGTTTATTTGACGTTGTTGTTGTTTGTTTGACGTTGTTGTTGTTGACGGTGTTGTTGTTGTTGTTGTTTATTTGACATTGTTGTTGTTGTTGTTATTGACGTTGTTGTTGTTTATTTGACGTTGTTGTTGTTGTTGTTGTTCTTTATTTGACGTTGTTATTGTTTATTTGACGTTGTTGTTGTTGTTTATTTAACGTTGTTGTTGTTGACATTGTTGTTGTTGTTATTGTTTATTTGACATTGTTGTTGTTGTTGTTGTTTATTTGACGTAATTGTTGTTGTTGACGTTGTTGTTGTTGTTGTTGTTGTTTATTTGACGTTTTTGTTGTTGTTGATGTTCTTGTTGTTGTTGTTTATTTGACGTTGTTGTTGTTGTTGTTTATTTGACGTTGTTGTTGTTGACGGTGTTGTTGTTGTTATTTATTTGACGTTGTTGTTGTTGTTGTTGTTGTTTATTTGACGTTGTTGTTGTTGTTGTTGTTTATTTGACGTTGTTGTTGTTGACATAGTTGTTGTTGTTGTTTTTTATTTGACGTTTTTGTTGTTGTTGATGTTGTTGTTGTTTTCGTTGTTGTTTATTTGACGTTGTTGTAGTTGTTTAATTGACGTTATTGTTGTTGTTGTTTATTTGACGTTGTTGTTGTTGTTGTTATTGGTGTTGTTGTTGTTTATTTGACGTTGTTATTGTTGTTGTTATTGGTGTTGTTGTTGTTTATTTGACGTTGTTGTTGTTATTTATTTGACGTTGTTATGGGTGACATTGTTGTTGTTGTTGTTTATTTGACGTTGTTGTTGTTGTTGTTTATTTGACGTAGTTGTTGTTGTTGACGTTGTTGTTGTTGTTGTTGTTTATTTGACGTAGTTGTTGTTGTTGACGTTGTTGTTGTTGTTGTTGTTTATTTGACGTTTTTGTTGTTGATGTTGTTGTTGTTGTTGTTGTATATTTGACGTTGTTGTAGTTGTTATTGTTGTTGTTGTTTATTTGACATTGTTGTTGTTGTTGTTGTTTATTTGACGTTGTTGTTGTTGTTGTTTATTTGACGTTGTTGTTGTTGTTATTGTTTATTTGACGTTGTTGTTGTTGACGGTGTTGTTGTTGTTGTTTATTTGACATTGTTGTTGTTGTTGTTGTTGACGTTGTTGTTGTTTATTTGACGTTGTTGTTGTTGTTGTTGTTGTTGTTGTTCTTCTTTATTTGACGTTGTTATTGTTTATTTGACGTTGTTGTTATTGTTGTTGTTGTTTATTTAACGTTGTTGTTGTTGTTGTTTATTTAACGTTGTTGTTGTTGACGTTGTTGTTGTTGTTTATTTGACGTAGTTGTTGTTGTTGACGTTGTTGTTGTTCTTGTTGTTTATTTGACGTTTTTGTTGTTGTTGATGTTGTTGTTGTTGATGTTGTTGTTGTTGTTGTTTATTTGACGTTGTTGTTATTCTTGTTTATTTGACGTTGTTGTTGTTGACGGTGTTGTTGTTGTTATTTATTTGACGTTGTTGTTGTTGTTGTTTATTTGACGTTGTTGTTGTTGACGTTGTTGTTGTTGTTTATTTGACGTTGTTTTGTTGTTGACATAGTTGTTGTTGTTGTTGTTTATTTGACATTTTTGTTGTTGTTGATGTTGTTGTTGTTTTCGTTGTTGTTTATTTGACGTTGTTGTTGTTGTTGTTGTCTATTTGACGTTGTTGTTGTTGTTGTTATTGTAGTTGTTGTTGTTTATTTGACGTTGTTGTTGTTCTTTATTTGACGTTGTTGTCGTTGTTGTTGTTTATTTGACGTTGTTGTTGTTGTCAACGTTGTTGTTGTTGTTGTTGTTTATTTGACATTGTTGTTGTTGTTGTTATTGTTTATTTGACGTTGTTGTTGTTGTTTATTTGGCGTTGTTGTTGTTGTATTTGACGTTGTTGTTGTTTATTTGACGTTGTTGTTGTTGTTGACGTTGTTTTTGTTGTTGTTTATTTGACGTTGTTGTTGTTGTTTATTTGATGTTGTTGTTGATGTTGTTGTTGTTTATTTGACGTTGTTGTTGTTGTTGTTTATTTGACGTTGTTGTTGTTGACATAGTTATTGTTGTTGTTGTTGTTTATTTGACGTTGTTGTTGTTATTGACGTTGTTGTTGTTGTTGTTGTTTATTTGACGTTGTTGTTGTTGACATAGTTGTTGTTGTTGTTGTTGTTTATTTGACGTTGTTGTTGTTATTGACGTTGTTGTAGTTGTTATTGTTGTTGTTGTTTATTTGACGTTATTATTGTTGTTGTTGTTGTTTTTTTGACATTGTTGTTGTTGTTTATTTGACGTTGTTGTTGTTTGTTTGACATTGTTGTTGTTGACGGTGTTGTTGTTGTTGTTGTTTATTTGACATTGTTGTTGTTGTTATTGACGTTGTTGTTGTTGTTTATTTGACGTTGTTGTTGTTGTTCTTTATTTGACGTTGTTATTGTTTATTTGACGTAATTGTTGTTGTTGACGTTGTTGTTGTTGTTGTTGTTTATTTGACGTTTTTGTTGTTGTTGGTGTTCTTGTTGTTGTTGTTTATTTGACGTTGTTGTTGTTGTTGTTTATTTGACGTTGTTGTTGTTGACGGTGTTGTTGTTGTTATTTATTTGACGTTGTTGTTGTTGTTGTTTATTTGACGTTGTTGTTGTTGTTGTTGTTGTTGTTGTTATTTATTTGACGTTGTTGTTGTTGGTGACATAGTTGTTGTTGTTGTTGTTGTTTATTTGACATTTTTGTTGTTGTTGATGTTGTTGTTGTTTTCGTTGTTGTTTATTTGACGTTGTTGTAGTTGTTTAATTGACGTTATTGTTGTTGTTGTTTATTTGACGTTGTTGTTGTTGTTGTTATTGGTGTTGTTGTTGTTTATTTGACGTTGTTGTTGTTGTTGTTATTGGTGTTGTTGTTGTTTATTTGACGTTGTTGTTGTTATATATTTGACGTTGTTGTGGGTGACATTGTTGTTGTTGTTGTTTATTTGATGTAGTTGTTGTTGTTGACGTTGTTGTTGTTGTTGTTGTTGTTTATTTGACGTTTTTGTTGTTGATGTTGTTGTTGTTGTTGTTGTTGTATATTTGACGTTGTTGTAGTTGTTATTGTTGTTGTTGTTTATTTGACATTGTTGTTGTTGTTATTTATTTGACGTTGTTGTTGTTGTTTATTTGACGTTGTTGTTGTTGTTGTTATTGTTTATTTGACGTTGTTGTTGTTGACGATGTTGTTGTTGAGGTTGTTGTTTATTTAACATTGTTGTTGTTGACGTTGTTGTTGTTGTTATTGTTTATTTGACGTTGTTGTTGTTGTTTATTTGACGTAGTTGTTGTTGTTGACGTTGTTGTTGTTGTTGTTGTTTATTTGACGTTTTTGTTGTTGTTGATGTTGTTGTTGTTGTTGTTGTTTATTTGACGTTGTTGTTGTTGTTGTTTATTTGACGTTGTTGTTGTTGACGGTGTTGTTGTAGTTATTTATTTGACGTTGTTGTTGTTGTTTATTTGACGTTGTTGTTGTTGACGTTGTTGTTGTTATTTATTTGACGTTGTTGTTGTTGTTGACATAGTTGTTGTTGTTGTTGTTTATTTGACATTTTTGTTGTTGTTGATGTTGTTGTTGTTTTCGTTGTTGTTTATTTGACGTTGTTGTAGTTGTTTAATTGACGTTGTTGTTGTTGTTGTTGTTGTTTATTTGACGTTGTTGTTGTTGTTGTTATTGTTGTTGTTGTTTATTTGACGTTGTTGTTGTTCTTTATTTGACGTTGTAGTCGTTGTTGTTGTTTATTTGACGTTGTTGTTGTTGTCGACGTTGTTGTTGTTGTTGTTGTTTATTTGACATTGTTGTTGTTGTTGTTATTGTTTATTTGACGTTGTTGTTGTTGTTGTTTATTTGGCGTTGTTGTTGTTGTATTTGACGTTGTTGTTGTTTATTTGACGTTGTTGTTGTTGTTGACGTTGTTTTTGTTGTTGTTTATTTGACGTTGTTGTTGTTGTTTATTTGACGTTGTTGTTGATGTTGTTGTTGTTTATTTGACGTTGTTGTTGTTGACTTATTTGACGTTGTTGTTGTTGTTTATTTGACGTTGTTGTTGTTATTGACGTTGTTGTAGTTGTTATTGTTGTTGTTGTTTATTTGACATTATTATTGTTGTTGTTGTTGTTTATTTGACGTTGTTGTTGTTGTTTATTTGACGTTGTTGTTGTTTGTTTGACGTTGTTGTTGTTGACGTTGTTGTTGTTGACGTTGTTGTTGTTTTTGTTGTTTATTTGACATTGTTGTTGTTGTTGTTGTTGTTATTGACGTTGTTGTAGTTTATTTGACGTTGTTGTTGTTGTTGTTGTTCTTTATTTGACGTTGTTATTGTTTATTTGACGTTGTTGTTGTTGTTTATTTAACGTTGTTGTTGTTGACATTGTTGTTGTTGTTATTGTTTATTTGACATTGTTGTTGTTGTTGTT
Source organism: Vicia faba (assembly GCA_948472305.1). Taxonomy (NCBI): domain Eukaryota; kingdom Viridiplantae; phylum Streptophyta; class Magnoliopsida; order Fabales; family Fabaceae; genus Vicia; species Vicia faba. Next base: position 463,710,061 of record OX451739.1, on the reverse strand, counting down.
GTTTATTTGACGTAATTGTTGTTGTTGACGTTGTTGTTGTTGTTGTTTATTTGACGTTTTTGTTGTTGTTGATGTTCTTGTTGTTGTTGTTTATTTAACGTTGTTGTTGTTGTTGTTTATTTGACGTTGTTGTTATTGACGGTGTTGTTGTTGTTATTTATTTGACGTTGTTGTTGTTGTTTATTTGACGTTGTTGTTGTTGTTGTTGTTTATTTGACGTTGTTGTTGTTGTTGACATAGTTGTTGTTGTTGTTGTTGTTTATTTGACGTTTTTGTTGTTGATGATGTTGTTGTTGTTTTCGTTGTTGTTTATTTGACGTTGTTGTAGTTGTTTAATTGACGTTATTGTTGTTGTTGTTTATTTGACGTTGTTGTTGTTGTTATTGGTGTTGTTGTTGTTTATTTGACGTTGTTGTTGTTGTTGTTATTGGTGTTGTTGTTGTTTATTTGACGTTGTTGTTGTTATTTATTTGACGTTGTTGTGGGTGACATTGTTGTTGTTGTTGTTGTTTATTTGACGTTGTTGTTGTTGTTGTTTATTTGACGTAGTTGTTGTTGTTGACGTTGTTGTTGTTGTTGTTGTTTATTTGACGTTTTTGTTGTTGATGTTGTTGTTGTTGTTGTATATTTGACGTTGTTGTAGTTGTTTAATTGACGTTGTTGTTGTTGTTGTTTATTTGACGTTGTTGTTGTTGTTGTTATTGTAGTTGTTGTTGTTTATTTGACGTTGTTGTTGTTCTTTATTTGACGTTGTTGTCGTTGTTGTTGTTTATTTGACGTTGTTGTTGTTGTCAACGTTGTTGTTGTTGTTGTTGTTGTTTATTTGACATTGTTGTTGTTGTTGTTATTGTTTATTTGACGTTGTTGTTGTTGTTTTTTTGGCGTTGTTGTTGTTGTATTTGACGTTGTTGTTGTTTATTTGACGTTGTTTTTGTTGTTGTTTATTTGACGTTGTTGTTGTTGTTTATTTGATGTTGTTGTTGATGTTGTTGTGATTTATTTGACGTTGTTGTTGTTGTTGTTTATTTGACGTTGTTGTTGTTGACATAGTTATTGTTGTTGTTGTTGTTTATTTGACGTTGTTGTTGTTATTGACGTTGTTGTTGTTGTTGTTGTTTATTTGACGTTGTTGTTGTTGTTGTTGTTTATTTGACGTTGTTGTTGTTATTGACGTTGTTGTAGTTGTTATTGTTGTTGTTGTTTATTTGACGTTATTATTGTTGTTGTTGTTGTTTTTTTGACATTGTTGTTGTTGTTTATTTGACGTTGTTGTTGTTTGTTTGACATTGTTGTTGTTGACGGTGTTGTTGTTGTTGTTGTTTATTTGACATTGTTGTTGTTGTTATTGACGTTGTTGTTGTTTATTTGACGTTGTTGTTGTTGTTCTTTATTTGACGTTGTTATTGTTTATTTGACGTTGTTGTTGTTTATTTAACGTTGTTGTTGTTGACATTGTTGTTGTTGTTATTGTTTATTTGACATTGTTGTTGTTGTTGTTGTTTATTTGACGTAATTGTTGTTGTTGACGTTGTTGTTGTTGTTGTTTATTTGACGTTTTTGTTGTTGTTGGTGTTCTTGTTGTTGTTGTTTATTTGACGTTGTTGTTGTTGTTGTTTATTTGACGTTGTTGTTGTTGACGGTGTTGTTGTTGTTATTTATTTGACGTTGTTGTTGTTGTTGTTTATTTGACGTTGTTGTTGTTGTTGTTGTTGTTATTTATTTGACGTTGTTGTTGTTGGTGACATAGTTGTTGTTGTTGTTGTTGTTGTTTATTTGACATTTTTGTTGTTGTTGATGTTGTTGTTGTTTTCGTTGTTGTTTATTTGACGTTGTTGTAGTTGTTTAATTGACGTTATTGTTGTTGTTGTTTATTTGACGTTGTTGTTGTTGTTGTTGTTATTGGTGTTGTTGTTGTTTATTTGACGTTGTTGTTGTTGTTGTTATTGGTGTTGTTGGTATTTATTTGACGTTGTTGTTGTTATATATTTGACGTTGTTGTGGGTGACATTGTTGTTGTTGTTGTTTATTTGACGTAGTTGTTGTTGTTGACGTTGTTGTTGTTGTTGTTGTTGTTTATTTGACGTTTTTGTTGTTGATGTTGTTGTTGTTGTTGTTGTTGTATATTTGACATTGTTGTAGTTGTTATTGTTGTTGTTGTTTATTTGACATTGTTGTTGTTGTTATTTATTTGACGTTGTTGTTGTTGTTTATTTGACGTTGTTGTTGTTGTTGTTGTTGTTTATTTGACGTTGTTGTTGTTGACGGTGTTGTTGTTGAGGTTGTTGTTTATTTAACATTGTTGTTGTTGTTGACGTTGTTGTTGTTTATTTGACGTTGTTGTTGTTGTTGTTCTTCTTCTTCTTTATTTGACGTTGTTATTGTTTATTTGACGTTGTTGTTGTTGTTGTTTATTTAACGTTGTTGTTGTTGACGTTGTTGTTGTTGTTATTGTTTATTTGACGTTGTTGTTGTTGTTTATTTGACGTAGTTGTTGTTGTTGACGTTGTTGTTGTTGTTGTTGTTTATTTGACGTTTTTGTTGTTGTTGATGTTGTTGTTGTTGTTGTTTATTTGACGTTGTTGCTGTTGACGGTGTTGTTGTTGTTATTTATTTGACGTTGTTGTTGTTGTTGTTTATTTGACGTTGTTGTTGTTGACGTTGTTGTTGTTATTTATTTGACGTTGTTGTTGTTGTTGACATAGTTGTTGTTGTTGTTGTTTATTTGACGTTGTTGTAGTTGTTTAATTGACGTTGTTGTTGTTGTTGTTGTTGTTTATTTGACGTTGTTGTTGTTGTTATTGTTGTTGTTGTTTATTTGACGTTGTTGTTGTTCTTTATTTGACGTTGTTGTCGTTGTTGTTGTTTATTTGACGTTGTTGTTGTTGTCGATGTTGTTGTTGTTGTTGTTGTTTATTTGACATTGTTGTTGTTGTTGTTATTGTTTATTTGACGTTGTTGTTGTTGTTGTTTATTTGGCGTTGTTGTTGTTGTATTTGACGTTGTTGTTGTTTATTTGACGTTGTTGTTGTTGTTGACGTTGTTTTTGTTGTTGTTTATTTGACGTTGTTGTTGTTGTTTATTTGACGTTGTTGTTGATGTTGTTGTTGTTTATTTGACGTTGTTGTTGTTGACTTATTTGACGTTGTTGTTGTTGTTTATTTGACGTTGTTGTTGATGTTGTTGTTGTTTATTTGACGTTGTTGTTGTTGACTTATTTGACGTTGTTGTTGTTGTTTATTTGACGTTGTTGTTGTTATTGACGTTGTTGTAGTTGTTATTGTTGTTGTTGTTTATTTGACATTATTATTGTTGTTGTTGTTGTTTCTTTGACGTTGTTGTTGTTATTGTTTATTTGACGTTGTTGTTGTTGTTTATTTAACGTTGTTGTTGTTGACATTGTTGTTGTTGTTATTGTTTATTTGACATTGTTGTTGTTGTTGTTGTTTATTTGACGTAATTGTTGTTGTTGACGTTGTTGTTGTTGTTGTTTATTTGACGTTTTTGTTGTTGTTGATGTTCTTGTTGTTGTTGTTTATTTAACGTTGTTGTTGTTGTTGTTTATTTGACGTTGTTGTTATTGACGGTGTTGTTGTTGTTATTTATTTGACGTTGTTGTTGTTGTTGTTTATTTGACGTTGTTGTTGTTGTTGTTTATTTGACGTTGTTGTTGTTGTTGACATAGTTGTTGTTGTTGTTGTTTATTTGACGTTTTTGTTGTTGATGATGTTGTTGTTGTTTTCGTTGTTGTTTATTTGACGTTGTTGTAGTTGTTTAATTGACGTTATTGTTGTTGTTGTTTATTTGACGTTGTTGTTGTTGTTATTGGTGTTGTTGTTGTTTATTTGACGTTGTTGTTGTTGTTGTTATTGGTGTTGTTGTTGTTTATTTGACGTTGTTGTTGTTATTTATTTGACGTTGTTGTGGGTGACATTGTTGTTGTTGTTGTTTATTTGACGTTGTTGTTGTTGTTGTTTATTTGACGTAGTTGTTGTTGTTGACGTTGTTGTTGTTGTTGTTGTTTATTTGACGTTTTTGTTGTTGATGTTGTTGTTGTTGTTGTATATTTGACGTTGTTGTAGTTGTTATTGTTGTTGTTGTTTATTTGACATTGTTGTTGTTGTTGTTGTTTATTTGACGTTGTTGTTGTTGTTTATTTGACGTTGTTGTTGGTGTTGTTGTTGTTTATTTGACATTGTTGTTGTTGTTGTTGACGTTGTTGTTGTTTATTTGACGTTGTTGTTGTTGTTGTTGTTGACGTTGTTGTTTATTTGACGTTGTTGTTGTTGTTGTTTATTTGACGTTGTTGTTGTTGTTTATTTGACGTTGTTGTTGTTATTTATTTGACATTGTTGTTGTTGTTGACGTTGTTGTTGTTGTTGTTTATTTGACATTGTTGTTGTTGTTGACGTTGTTGTTGTTGTTGTTGTTCTTTATTTGACGTTGTTTTATTATTGTTATTTATTTGACATTGTTGTTGTTATTTATTTGACGTTGTTGTGGGTGACATTGTTGTTGTTGTTTATTTGACGTTGTTGTTGTTGTTTATTTGACATTGTTGTTGTTGTTGACATTGTTGTTGTTGTTTATTTGACGTTGTTGTTGTTGTTGTTGTTGTTGTTTATTTGACGTTGTTGTTGTTGTTTATTTGACGTTGTTGTTGACGTTGTTGTTGTTGTTATTGTTTATTTGACGTTTTTGTTGTTGATGTTGTTGTTGTTTTCGTTGTTGTTTATTTGACGTTGTTGTAGTTGTTTAATTGACATTGTTGTTGTTGTTGTTTATTTGACGTTTTTGTTGTTGATGTTATTGTTGTTGTTGTTGTTTATTCGACGTTGTTGTTGTTGTTGTTGTTTATTTGACGTTGTTGTTGTTGTTGTTGTTTATTTGACATTGTTGTTTTTGTTGTTGTTGTTATTGTTTATTTGACGTTGTTGTTGTTGTTGTTGTTTATTGGGCGTTGTTGTTGTTGTTATTGACGTTGTTGTTGTTGTTGTTTATTTGACGTTGTTGTTGTTGATGTTGTTTTTGTTGTTGTTTATTTGACGTTGTTGTTGTTGTTTATTTGACGTTGTTGTTGTTTATTTGACGTTGTTGTTGTTGTTGTTTATTTGACGTTATTGTTGTTGTTGTTTATTTGACGTTGTTGTTGTTGTTGTTTATTTGACATTGTTGTTGTTGACGGTGTTGTTATTGTTGTTTATTTGACGTTGTTGTTGTTGTTGTTGTTTATTTGACGTTGTTGTTGTTGACATAGTTGTTGTTGTTGTTGATTATTTGACGTTGTTGTTGTTGACATAGTTGTTGTTGTTGTTGTTTATTTGACGTTGTTGTTGTTGACATAGTTGTTGTTGTTGTTTATTTGACGTTGTTGTTGTTGTTGACGTTGTTGTTTTTGTTGTAGTTTATTTGACGTTGTTGTTGTTGTTGACATAGTTGTTGTTGTTGTTTTTTATTTGACGTTGTTGTTGTTATTGACGTTGTTGTTGTTGTTGTTTATTTGACGTTGTTGTTGTTGTTGTTTATTTGACATTGTTGTTGTTGTTGACGTTGTTGTTATTGTTTATTTGACATTGTTGTTGTTGTTGTTGTTGTTGACGTTGTTGTTGTTGTTATTGTTTATTTGACATTGTTGTTGTTGTAATTGTTGACGTTGTTGTTGACGTTGTTGTTGTTGACAGTGTTGTTGTTGTTATTTATTTGACGTTGTTGTTGTTGTTGTTTATTTGACGTTGTTGTTGTTGTTGTTGTTTTTTATTTGACGTTGTTGTTGTTATTTATTTGACGTTGTTGTTGTTGTTGTTTATTTGACGTTGTTGTTGTTGTTGTGGTTTATGTGACGTTGTTGTTGTTGTTGACATAGTTGTTGTTGTTGTTTATTTGACGTTTTTGTTGTTGTTGATGTTGTTGTTGTTTTCGTTGTTGTTTATTTGACGTTGTTGTAGTTGTTTAATTGACGTTATTGTTGTTGTTGTTTATTTGACGTTGTTGTTGTTGTTGTTATTGGTGTTGTTGTTGTTTATTTGACGTTGTTGTTGTTGTTATTGGTGTTGTTGTTGTTTATTTGACGTTGTTGTTGTTATTTATTTGACGTTGTTGTGGGTGACATTGTTGTTGTTGTTGTTTATTTGACGTTGTTGTTGTTGTTGTTTATTTGACGTAGTTGTTGTTGTTGACGTTGTTGTTGTTGTTGTTGTTTATTTGACGTTTTTGTTGTTGGTGTTGTTGTTGTTGTATATTTGAAGTTGTTGTAGTTGTTATTGTTGTTGTTGTTGTTTATTTGACATTGTTGTTGTTGTTGTTTATTTGACGTTGTTGTTGTTGTTTATTTGACGTTGTTGTTGTTGTTGTTGTTTATTTGACGTTGTTGTTGTTGACTGTGTTGTTGTTGTTGTTGTTTATTTGACATTGTTGTTGTTGCTGTTGACGTTGTTGTTGTTTATTTGACGTTGTTGTTGTTGTTGTTGTTCTTCATTATTTGACGTTGTTATTGTTTATTTGACGTTGTTGTTGTTGTTGTTTATTTAACGTTGTTGTTGTTGACGTTGTTGTTGTTGTTATTGTTTATTTGACGTTGTTGTTGTTGTTTATTTGACGTAGTTGTTGTTGTTGACGTTGTTGTTGTTGTTGTTGTTTATTTGACGTTTTTGTTGTTGTTGATGTTGTTGTTGTTGTTGTTTATTTGACGTTGTTGTTGTTGTTATTTATTTGACGTTGTTGTTGTTGACGGTGTTGTTGTTGTTATTTATTTGACGTTGTTGTTGTTGTTGTTTATTTGACGTTGTTGATGTTGACGTTGTTGATGTTGACGTTGTTGTTGTTGTTGTTTATTTGGCGTTGTTGTTGTTGACATAGTTGTTGTTGTTGTTGTTTATTTGACATTTTTGTTGTTGTTGATGTTGTTGTTGTTTTCGTTGTTGTTTATTTGACGTTGTTGTAGTTGTTTAATTGACGTTGTTGTTGTTGTTGTTGTTGTTGTTTATTTGACGTTGTTGTTGTTGTTGTTATTGTTGTTGTTGTTGTTTATTTGACGTTGTTGTTGTTCTTTATTTGACGTTGTTGTCGTTGTTGTTGTTTATTTGACGTTGTTGTTGTTGTCGACGTTGTTGTTGTTGTTGTTTATTTGACATTGTTGTTGTTGTTGTTATTGTTTATTTGACGTTGTTGTTGTTGTTGTTGTTTATTTGGCGTTGTTGTTGTTGTATTTGACGTTGTTGTTGTTTATTTGACGTTGTTGTTGTTGTTGACGTTGTTTTTGTTGTTGTTTATTTGACGTTGTTGTTGTTGTTTATTTTACGTTGTTGTTGTTGTTGTTGTTTATTTGACGTTGTTGTTGTTGACGGTGTTGTTGTTATTGTTGTTTATTTGACATTGTTGTTGTTGTTGTTGACGTTGTTGTTGTTTATTTGACATTGTTGTTGTTGTTGTTGTTGTTGACGTTGTTGTTGTTGTTGTTTATTTGACTTTGTTGTTGTTGTTGTTTATTTGACGTTGTTGTTGTTGTTGACTTAGTTGTTGTTGTTGTTTATTTGACGTTGTTGTTGTTGTTGTTGACGTTGTTGTTTATTTGACGTTGTTGTTGTTGTTGTTGTTTATTTGACGTTGTTGTTGTTGTTGTTTATTTGACGTTGTTGTTGTTATTTATTTGACATTGTTGTTGTTGACGTTGTTGTTGTTGTTGTTGTTTATTTGACATTGTTATTGTTGTTGACGTTGTTGTTGTTGTTGTTGTTTATTTGACGTTGTTTTATTATTGTTATTTATTTGACATTGTTGTTGTTATTTATTTGATGTTGTTGTGGGTGACATTGTTATTGTTGTTTATTACGACGTTGTTGTTGTTGTTGTTTATTTGACATTGTTGTTGTTGTTGTTGACATTGTTGTTGTTGTTTATTTGACGTTGTTGTTGTTGTTTATTTGACGTTGTTGTTGTTGTTGTTGTTGTTGTTTATTTGACGTTGTTGTTGTTGTTTATTTGACGTTGTTGTTGACGTTGTTGTTGTTGTTATTGTTTATTTGACGTTGTTGTTGTTGTTTATTTGACGTAGTTGTTGTTGTTGACGTTGTTGGTGTTGTTGTTGTTTATTTGACGTTTTTGTTGTTGATGTTGTTGTTGTTTTCGTTGTTGTTTATTTGACGTTGTTGTAGTTGTTTAATTGACATTGTTGTTGTTGTTGTTATTGTTGTTGTTGTTGTTTATTTGACGTTGTTGTTGTTGTTGTTGTTTATTTGACGTTGTTGTTGTTTATTTGACATTGTTGTTGTTGTTGTTATTGTTTTTTTGACGTTGTTGTTGTTGTTTATTTGGCGTTGTTGTTGTTGTTGTTGACGTTGTTGTTGTTGTTGTTTATTTGACGTTGTCGTTGTTGATGTTGTTTTTGTTGTTGTTTATTTGACGTTGTTGTTGTTGTTGTTTATTTGACGTTGTTGTTGCTGTTGTTTATTTGACATTGTTGTTGTTGACGGTGTTGTTGTTGTTGTTTATTTGACGTTGTTGTTGTTGTTGTTGTTGTTTATTTGACGTTGTGGTTGTTGACGTTGTTGTTGTTGTTTATTTGACGTTGTTATTGTTGTTGTTTATTTGACGTTGTTGTTGTTGTTGACGTTGTTGTTGTTGTTGTTGTTTATTTGATGTTGTTGTTGTTGTTGACATAGTTGTTGTTGTGGTTTTTTATTTGACGTTGTTGTTGTTGTTGACGTTGTTGTTGTTGTTTATTTAACGTTGTTGTTGTTGTTGTTTATTTGACGTTGTTGTTGTTGTTGTCGTTTATGTGACGTTGTTGTTGTTGTTGACATAGTTGTTGTTGTTGTTTATTTGACGTTTTTGTTGTTGTTGATGTTGTTGTTGTTTTCGTTGTTGTTTATTTGACGTTGTTGTAGTTGTTTAATTGACGTTATTGTTGTTGTTGTTTATTTGACGTTGTTGTTGTTGTTGTTATTGGTGTTGTTGTTGTTTATTTGACATTGTTGTTGTTGTTGTTATTGGTGTTGTTGTTGTTTATTTGACGTTGTTATTGTTATTTATTTGACGTTGTTGTGGGTGACATTGTTGTTGTTGTTGTTTATTTGACGTTGTTGTTGTTGTTGTTTATTTGACGTAGTTGTTGTTGTTGACGTTGTTGTTGTTGTTGTTGTTTATTTGACGTTTTTGTTGTTGGTGTTGTTGTTGTTGTTGTTGTATATTTGAAGTTGTTGTAGTTGTTATTGTTGTTGTTGTTTATTTGACATTGTTGTTGTTGTTGTTGTTTATTTGACGTTGTTGTTGTTGTTTATTTGACGTTGTTGTTGTTGTTGTTTATTTGACGTTGTTGTTGTTGACGGTGTTGTTGTTGTTGTTGTTGTTTATTTGACATTGTTGTTGTTGTTGTTGACGTTGTTGTTGTTTATTTGGCGTTGTTGTTGTTGTTGTTGTTCTTCTTCTTTATTTGACGTTGTTATTGTTTATTTGACGTTGTTGTTGTTTATTTAACGTTGTTGTTGTTGACGTTGTTGTTGTTGTTATTGTTTATTTGACGTTGTTGTTGTTGTTTATTTGACGTTGTTGTTGTTGACGTTGTTGTTGTTGTTGACGTTGTTGTTGTTGTTGTTTATTTGATGTTTTTGTTGTTGTTGATGTTGTTGTTGTTGTTGTTTATTTGACGTTGTTGTTGTTGTTGTTTATTTGATGTTGTTGTTGTTGACGGTGTTGTTGTTGTTATTTATTTGACGTTGTTGTTGTTGTTGTTTATTTGACGTTGTTGTTGACGTTGTTGTTGTTGTTGTTTATTTGACGTTGTTGTTGTTGACATAGTTGTTGTTGTTGTTGTTTATTTGACATTTTTGTTGTTGTTGATGTTGTTGTTGTTTTCGTTGTTGTTTATTTGACGTTGTTGTAGTTGTTTAATTGACGTTGTTGTTGTTGTTGTTGTTTATTTGACGTTGTTGTTTTTGTTGTTATTGTTGTTGTTGTTGTTTATTTGACGTTGTTGTTGTTCTATATTTGACGTTGTTGTCGTTGTTGTTGTTTATTTGACGTTGTTGTTGTTGTCGACGTTGTTGTTGTTGTTGTTTATTTGACATTGTTGTTGTTGTTGTTATTGTTTATTTGACGTTGTTGTTGTTCTTGTTTATTTGGCGTTGTTGTTGTTGTATTTGACGTTGTTGTTGTTTATTTGACGTTGTTGTTGTTGTTGACGTTGTTTTTGTTGTTGTTTATTTGACGTTGTTGTTGTTGTTTATTTGACGTTGTTGTTGTTGTTGTTGTTGTTGTTGTTTATTTGACGTTGTTGTTGTTGACGGTGTTGTTGTTATTGTTGTTTATTTGACATTGTTGTTGTTGTTGTTGACGTTGTTGTTGTTTATTTGACATTGTTGTTGTTGTTGTTGTTGTTGACGTTGTTGTTGTTGTTGTTTATTTAACTTTGTTGTTGTTGTTGTTTATTTGACGTTGTTGTTGTTGTTGACTTAGTTGTTATTGTTGTTTATTTGACGTTGTTGTTGTTGTTGTTGACGTTGTTGTTTATTTGACGTTGTTGTTGTTGTTGTTTATTTGACGTTGTTGTTGTTGTTGTTTATTTGACGTTGTTGTTGTTATTTATTTGACATTGTTGTTGTTGTTGACGTTGTTGTTGTTGTTGTTGTTGTTTATTTGACATTGTTATTGTTGTTGACGTTGTTGTTGTTGTTGTTGTTGTTGTTTATTTGACGTTGTTTTATTATTGTTATTTATTTGACATTGTTGTTGTTATTTATTTGATGTTGTTGTGGGTGACATTGTTGTTGTTGTTTATTACGACGTTGTTGTTGTTGTTTATTTGACATTGTTGTTGTTGTTGTTGACATTGTTGTTGTTGTTTATTTGACGTTGTTGTTGTTGTTGTTGTTTATTTGACGTTGTTGTTGTTGTTTATTTGACGTAGTTGTTGTTGTTGACGTTGTTGTTGTTGTTGTTTATTTGACGTTTTTGTTGTTGATGTTGTTGTTGTTTTCGTTGTTGTTTATTTGACGTTGTTGTAGTTGTTTAATTGACATTGTAGTTGTTGTTGTTATTGTTGTTGTTGTTGTTTATTTGACGTTGTTGTTGTTGTTGTTGTTTATTTGACGTTGTTGTTGTTTATTTGACATTGTTGTTGTTGTTGTTATTGTTTATTTGACGTTGTTGTTGTTGTTTATTTGGCGTTGTTGTTGTTGTTGTTGACGTTGTTGTTGTTGTTGTTGTTTATTTGACGTTGTCGTTGTTGATGTTGTTTTTGTTGTTGTTTATTTGACGTTGTTGTTGTTGTTGTTTATTTGACGTTGTTGTTGTTGACTGTGTTGTTGTTGTTGTTGTTTATTTGACATTGTTGTTGTTGCTGTTGACGTTGTTGTTGTTTATTTGACGTTGTTGTTGTTGTTGTTGTTCTTCATTATTTGACGTTGTTATTGTTTATTTGACGTTGTTGTTGTTGTTGTTGTTTATTTAACGTTGTTGTTGTTGACGTTGTTGTTGTTGTTATTGTTTATTTGACGTTGTTGTTGTTGTTTATTTGACGTAGTTGTTGTTGTTGACGTTGTTGTTGTTGTTGTTGTTTATTTGACGTTTTTGTTGTTGTTTATGTTGTTGTTGTTGTTGTTTATTTGACGTTGTTGTTGTTGTTATTTATTTGACGTTGTTGTTGTTGACGGTGTTGTTGTTGTTATTTATTTGACGTTGTTGTTGTTGTTGTTTATTTGACGTTGTTGATGTTGACGTTGTTGATGTTGACGTTGTTGTTGTTGTTGTTTATTTGGCGTTGTTGTTGTTGACATAGTTGTTGTTGTTGTTGTTTATTTGACATTTTTGTTGTTGTTGATGTTGTTGTTGTTTTCGTTGTTGTTTATTTGACGTTGTTGTAGTTGTTTAATTGACGTTGTTGTTGTTGTTGTTGTTGTTGTTTATTTGACGTTGTTGTTGTTGTTGTTATTGTTGTTGTTGTTGTTTATTTGACGTTGTTGTTGTTCTTTATTTGACGTTGTTGTCGTTGTTGTTGTTTATTTGACGTTGTTGTTGTTGTCGACGTTGTTGTTGTTGTTGTTTATTTGACATTGTTGTTGTTGTTGTTATTGTTTATTTGACGTTGTTGTTGTTGTTGTTTATTTGGCGTTGTTGTTGTTGTATTTGACGTTGTTGTTGTTTATTTGACGTTGTTGTTGTTGTTGACGTTGTTTTTGTTGTTGTTTATTTGACGTTGTTGTTGTTGTTTATTTTACGTTGTTGTTGTTGTTGTTGTTTATTTGACGTTGTTGTTGTTGACGGTGTTGTTGTTATTGTTGTTTATTTGACATTGTTGTTGTTGTTGTTGACGTTGTTGTTGTTTATTTGACATTGTTGTTGTTGTTGTTGTTGTTGTTGTTGACGTTGTTGTTGTTGTTGTTTATTTGACTTTGTTGTTGTTGTTGTTTATTTGACGTTGTTGTTGTTGTTGACTTAGTTGTTGTTGTTGTTTATTTGACGTTGTTGTTGTTGTTGACGTTGTTGTTTATTTGACGTTGTTGTTGTTGTTGTTGTTTATTTGACGTTGTTGTTGTTGTTGTTTATTTGACGTTGTTGTTGTTATTTATTTGACATTGTTGTTGTTGACGTTGTTGTTGTTGTTGTTGTTTATTTGACATTGTTATTGTTGTTGACGTTGTTGTTGTTGTTGTTGTTTATTTGACGTTGTTTTATTATTGTTATTTATTTGACATTGTTGTTGTTATTTATTTGATGTTGTTGTGGGTGACATTGTTATTGTTGTTTATTACGACGTTGTTGTTGTTGTTGTTTATTTGACATTGTTGTTGTTGTTGTTGACATTGTTGTTGTTGTTTATTTGACGTTGTTGTTGTTGTTTATTTGACGTTGTTGTTGTTGTTGTTGTTGTTTATTTGACGTTGTTGTTGTTGTTTATTTGACGTTGTTGTTGACGTTGTTGTTGTTGTTATTGTTTATTTGACGTTGTTGTTGTTGTTTATTTGACGTAGTTGTTGTTGTTGACGTTGTTGGTGTTGTTGTTGTTTATTTGACGTTTTTGTTGTTGATGTTGTTGTTGTTTTCGTTGTTGTTTATTTGACGTTGTTGTAGTTGTTTAATTGACATTGTTGTTGTTGTTGTTATTGTTGTTGTTGTTGTTTATTTGACGTTGTTGTTGTTGTTGTTGTTTATTTGACGTTGTTGTTGTTTATTTGACATTGTTGTTGTTGTTGTTATTGTTTTTTTGACGTTGTTGTTGTTGTTTATTTGGCGTTGTTGTTGTTGTTGTTGACGTTGTTGTTGTTGTTGTTTATTTGACGTTGTCGTTGTTGATGTTGTTTTTGTTGTTGTTTATTTGACGTTGTTGTTGTTGTTGTTTATTTGACGTTGTTGTTGCTGTTGTTTATTTGACATTGTTGTTGTTGACGGTGTTGTTGTTGTTGTTTATTTGACGTTGTTGTTGTTGTTGTTGTTGTTTATTTGACGTTGTGGTTGTTGACGTTGTTGTTGTTGTTTATTTGACGTTGTTATTGTTGTTGTTTATTTGACGTTGTTGTTGTTGTTGACGTTGTTGTTGTTGTTGTTGTTTATTTGATGTTGTTGTTGTTGTTGACATAGTTGTTGTTGTGGTTTTTTATTTGACGTTGTTGTTGTTGTTGACGTTGTTGTTGTTGTTTATTTAACGTTGTTGTTGTTGTTGTTTATTTGACGTTGTTGTTGTTGTTGTCGTTTATGTGACGTTGTTGTTGTTGTTGACATAGTTGTTGTTGTTGTTTATTTGACGTTTTTGTTGTTGTTGATGTTGTTGTTGTTTTCGTTGTTGTTTATTTGACGTTGTTGTAGTTGTTTAATTGACGTTATTGTTGTTGTTGTTTATTTGACGTTGTTGTTGTTGTTGTTATTGGTGTTGTTGTTGTTTATTTGACATTGTTGTTGTTGTTGTTATTGGTGTTGTTGTTGTTTATTTGACGTTGTTATTGTTATTTATTTGACGTTGTTGTGGGTGACATTGTTGTTGTTGTTGTTTATTTGACGTTGTTGTTGTTGTTGTTTATTTGACGTAGTTGTTGTTGTTGACGTTGTTGTTGTTGTTGTTGTTTATTTGACGTTTTTGTTGTTGGTGTTGTTGTTGTTGTTGTTGTATATTTGAAGTTGTTGTAGTTGTTATTGTTGTTGTTGTTTATTTGACATTGTTGTTGTTGTTGTTGTTTATTTGACGTTGTTGTTGTTGTTTATTTGACGTTGTTGTTGTTGTTGTTTATTTGACGTTGTTGTTGTTGACGGTGTTGTTGTTGTTGTTGTTGTTTATTTGACATTGTTGTTGTTGTTGTTGACGTTGTTGTTGTTTATTTGGCGTTGTTGTTGTTGTTGTTGTTCTTCTTCTTTATTTGACGTTGTTATTGTTTATTTGACGTTGTTGTTGTTTATTTAACGTTGCTGTTGTTGACGTTGTTGTTGTTGTTATTGTTTATTTGACGTTGTTGTTGTTGTTTATTTGACGTTGTTGTTGTTGTTGACGTTGTTGTTGTTGTTGACGTTGTTGTTGTTGTTGTTTATTTGATGTTTTTGTTGTTGTTGATGTTGTTGTTGTTGTTGTTTATTTGACGTTGTTGTTGTTGTTGTTTATTTGATGTTGTTGTTGTTGACGGTGTTGTTGTTGTTATTTATTTGACGTTGTTGTTGTTGTTGTTTATTTGACGTTGTTGTTGACGTTGTTGTTGTTGTTGTTTATTTGACGTTGTTGTTGTTGACATAGTTGTTGTTGTTGTTGTTTATTTGACATTTTTGTTGTTGTTGATGTTGTTGTTGTTTTCGTTGTTGTTTATTTGACGTTGTTGTAGTTGTTTAATTGACGTTGTTGTTGTTGTTGTTGTTTATTTGACGTTGTTGTTTTTGTTGTTATTGTTGTTGTTGTTGTTTATTTGACGTTGTTGTTGTTCTATATTTGACGTTGTTGTCGTTGTTGTTGTTTATTTGACGTTGTTGTTGTTGTCGACGTTGTTGTTGTTGTTGTTTATTTGACATTGTTGTTGTTGTTGTTATTGTTTATTTGACGTTGTTGTTGTTCTTGTTTATTTGGCGTTGTTGTTGTTGTATTTGACGTTGTTGTTGTTTATTTGACGTTGTTGTTGTTGTTGACGTTGTTTTTGTTGTTGTTTATTTGACGTTGTTGTTGTTGTTTATTTGACGTTGTTGTTGTTGACGTTGTTGTTGTTTATTTGACATTGTTGTTGTTGTTGTTGTTGTTGACGTTGTTGTTGTTGTTGTTTATTTAACTTTGTTGTTGTTGTTGTTTATTTGACGTTGTTGTTGTTGTTGACTTAGTTGTTGTTGTTGTTTATTTGACGTTGTTGTTGTTGTTGTTGACGTTGTTGTTTATTTGACGTTGTTGTTGTTGTTGTTTATTTGACGTTGTTGTTGTTGTTGTTTATTTGACGTTGTTGTTGTTATTTATTTGACATTGTTGTTGTTGTTGACGTTGTTGTTGTTGTTGTTGTTGTTTATTTGACATTGTTATTGTTGTTGACGTTGTTGTTGTTGTTGTTGTTGTTGTTTATTTGACGTTGTTTTATTATTGTTATTTATTTGACATTGTTGTTGTTATTTATTTGATGTTGTTGTGGGTGACATTGTTGTTGTTGTTTATTACGACGTTGTTGTTGTTGTTTATTTGACATTGTTGTTGTTGTTGTTGACATTGTTGTTGTTGTTTATTTGACGTTGTTGTTGTTGTTGTTGTTTATTTGACGTTGTTGTTGTTGTTTATTTGACGTAGTTGTTGTTGTGGACGTTGTTGTTGTTGTTGTTTATTTGACGTTTTTGTTGTTGATGTTGTTGTTGTTTTCGTTGTTGTTTATTTGACGTTGTTGTAGTTGTTTAATTGACATTGTAGTTGTTGTTGTTATTGTTGTTGTTGTTGTTTATTTGACGTTGTTGTTGTTGTTGTTGTTTATTTGACGTTGTTGTTGTTTATTTGACATTGTTGTTGTTGTTGTTATTGTTTATTTGACGTTGTTGTTGTTGTTTATTTGGCGTTGTTGTTGTTGTTGTTGACGTTGTTGTTGTTGTTGTTGTTTATTTGACGTTGTCGTTGTTGATGTTGTTTTTGTTGTTGTTTATTTGACGTTGTTGTTGTTGTTGTTTATTTGACGTTGTTGTTGTTGTTGTTTATTTGACGTTGTTGTTGTTGTTGTTTATTTGACATTGTTGTTGTTGACGGTGTTGTTGTTGTTGTTTATTTGACGTTGTTGTTGTTTATTTGACGTTGTTGTTGTTGACGTTGTTGTTGTTGTTTATTTGACGTTGTTATTGTTGTTGTTTATTTGACGTTGTTGTTGTTGTTGACGTTGTTGTTGTTGTTGTTTATTTGATGTTGTTGTTGTTGTTGACATAGTTGTTGTTGTTGTTTTTTATTTGACGTTGTTGTTGTTGTTGACGTTGTTGTTGTTGTTTATTTGACGTTGTTGTTGTTGTTGTTTATTTGACGTTGTTGTTGTTGTTGTTTATTTGACGTTGTTGTTGTTGGTGTTGTTTATGTGACGTTGTTGTTGTTGTTGACATAGTTGTTGTTGTTGTTTATTTGACGTTTTTGTTGTTGTTGATGTTGTTGTTGTTTTCGTTGTTGTTTATTTGACGTTGTTGTAGTTGTTTAATTGACGTTATTGTTGTTGTTGTTTATTTGACGTTGTTGTTGTTGTTATTGGTGTTGTTGTTGTTTATTTGACGTTGTTGTTGTTGTTGTTGTTATTGGTGTTGTTGTTGTTTATTTGACGTTGTTGTTGTTATTTATTTGACGTTGTTGTGGGTGACATTGTTGTTGTTGTTGTTTATTTGACGTTGTTGTTGTTGTTGTTTATTTGACATAGTTGTTGTTGTTGACGTTGTTGTTGTTCTTGTTTATTTGACGTTTTTGTTGTTGATGTTGTTGTTGTTGTTGTATATTTGACGTTGTTGTAGTTGTTATTGTTGTTGTTGTTTATTTGACATTGTTGTTGTTGTTGTTGTTGTTTATTTGACGTTGTTGTTGTTGTGTATTTGACGTTGTTGTTGTTGTTGTTTATTTGACGTTGTTGTTGTTGACGTTGTTGTTGTTGTTGTTGTTGTTTATTTGACATTGTTGTTGTTGTTGTTGACGTTGTTGTTGTTTATTTGACGTTGTTGTTGTTGTTGTTGTTGTTCTTCTTCTTTATTTGACGTTGTTATTGTTTATTTGACGTTGTTGTTGTTGTTGTTGTTGTTGTTTATTTAACGTTGTTGTTGTTGACGTTGTTGTTGTTGTTATTGTTTATTTGACGTTGTTGTTGTTGTTTATTTGACGTAGTTGTTGTTGTTGACGTTGTTGTTGTTGTTGTTGTTGTTTATTTGACGTTTTTGTTGTTGTTGATGTTGTTGTTGTTGTTGTTGTTTATTTGACGTTGTTGTTGTTGTTTATTTGACGTTGTTGTTGTTGACGGTGTTGTTGTTGTTATTTATTTGACGTTGTTGTTGTTGTTGTTTATTTGACGTTGTTGTTGTTGACGTTGTTGTTGTTGTTGTTTATTTGACGTTGTTGTTGTTGACATAGTTGTTGTTGTTGTTTATTTGACATTTTTGTTGTTGTTGATGTTGTTGTTGTTTTCGTTGTTGTTTATTTGACGTTGTTGTAGTTGTTTAATTGACGTTGTTGTTGTTGTTGTTGTTGTTTATTTGACGTCGTTGTTGTTGTTATTGTTGTTGTTGTTGTTTATTTGACGTTGTTGTTGTTCTTTATTTGACGTTGTTGTCGTTGTTGTTTATTTGACGTTGTTGTTGTTGTCGACGTTGTTGTTTTTGTTGTTTATTTGACATTGTTGTTGTTGTTATTGTTTATTTGACATTGTT
Organism: Vicia faba; assembly: GCA_948472305.1. NCBI lineage: Eukaryota > Viridiplantae > Streptophyta > Magnoliopsida > Fabales > Fabaceae > Vicia > Vicia faba. The sequence continues at coordinate 463,692,253 of OX451739.1, read as the reverse complement.
GTTGTTGTTGTTTATTTGGCGTTGTTGTTGTTGTATTTGACGTTGTTGTTGTTGTTGACATTGTTTTTGTTGTTGTTTATTTGACATTGTTGTTGTTGTTTATTTGACGTTGTTGTTGTTGTTGTTGTTTATTTGACGTTGTTGTTGTTGACGGTGTTGTTGTTGTTGTTGTTTATTTGACATTGTTGTTGTTGTTGTTGACGTTGTTGTTGTTTATTTGACATTGTTGTTGTTGTTGTTGTTGACGTTGTTGTTGTTGTTGTTGTTTATTTGACTTTGTTGTTGTTGTTGTTGTTTATTTGACGTTGTTGTTGTTGTTGACTTAGTTGTTGTTGTTGTTTATTTGACGTTGTTGTTGTTGTTGACGTTGTTGTTTATTTGACATTGTTGTTGTTGTTGTTTATTTGACGTTGTTGTTGTTGTTGTTTATTTGACGTTGTTGTTGTTATTTATTTGACATTGTTTTTGTTGTTGACGTTGTTGTTGTTTTTGTTGTTTATTTGACATTGTTATTGTTGTTGACGTTGTTGTTGTTGTTGTTGTTTATTTGACGTTGTTTTATTATTGTTATTTATTTGACATTGTTGTTGTTATTTATTTGATGTTGTTGTGGGTGACATTGTTGTTGTTGTTTATTACGACATTGTTGTTGTTGTTTATTTGACGTTGTTGTTGTTGTTGTTGTTTATTTGACATTGTTGTTGTTGTTGTTGACATTGTTGTTGTTGTTTATTTGACGTTGTTGTTGTTGTTTATTTGACGTTGTTGTTGACGTTGTTGTTGTCGTTATTGTTTATTTGACATTGTTGTTGTTGTTTATTTGACGTAGTTGTTGTTGTTGACGTTGTTGTTGTTGTTGTTGTTTATTTGACGTTTTTGTTATTGATGTTGTTGTTGTTTTCGTTGTTGTTTATTTGACGTTGTTGTAGTTGTTTAATTGACATTGTTGTTGTTGTTGTTATTGTTGTTGTTGTTGTTTATTTGACGTTGTTGTTGTTGTTGTTTATTTGACGTTGTTGTTGTTGTTGTTTATTTGACATTGTTGTTGTTGTTGTTATTGTTTATTTGACGTTGTTGTTGTTGTTTATTTGGCGTTGTTGTTGTTGTTGTTGACGTTGTTGTTGTTTATTTGACGTTGTCGTTGTTGATGTTGTTTTTGTTGTTGTTTATTTGACGTTGTTGTTGTTGTTTATTTGACGTTGTTGTTGTTGTTGTTTATTTGACGTTGTTGTTGTTGTTGTTTATTTGACATTGTTGTTGTTGACGGTGTTGTTGTTGTTGTTTATTTGACGTTGTTGTTGTTGTTGTTGTTTATTTGACGTTGTTGTTGTTGTTGTTTATTTGACGTTGTTGTTGTTGTTGACGTTGTTGTTGTTGTTGTTTATTTGACGTTGTTGTTGTTGTTGACATAGTTGTTGTTGTTGTTTTTTATTTGACGTTGTTGTTGTTGTTGACGTTGTTGTTGTTGTTTTTTATTTGACGTCGTTGTTGTTGTTTATTTGACATTGTTGTTGTTGTTGACGTTGTTGTTATTGTTTATTTGACATTGTTGTTGTTGTTGTTAACGTTGTTGTTGTTGTTGTTATTGTTTATTTGACATTGTTGTTGTTGTTGTTGTTGACGTTGTTGTTGACGTTGTTGTTGTTGACAGTGTTGTTGTTGTTATTTATTTGACGTTGTTGTTGTTGTTGTTTATTTGACGTTGTTGTTGTTGTTGTTTTTTATTTGACGTTGTTGTTGTTGTTATTTATTTGACGTTGTTGTTGTTGTTGTTTATTTGACGTTGTTGTTGTTGTTGTTGTTTATTTGACGTTGTTGTTGTTGTTGACATAGTTGTTGTTGTTGTTGTTGTTGTTTATTTGACGTTTTTGTTGTTGTTGATGTTGTTGTTGTTTTCGTTCTTGTTTATTTGACGTTGTTGTAGTTGTTTAATTGACGTTATTGTTGTTGTTGTTTATTTGACGTTGTTGTTGTTATTTATTTGACGTTGTTGTGGGTGACATTGTTGTTGTTGTTGTTTATTTGACGTTGTTGTTGTTGTTGTTTATTTGACGTAGTTGTTGTTGTTGACGTTGTTGTTGTCGTTGTTTATTTGACGTTTTTGTTGTTGATGTTGTTGTTGTTGTTGTTGTATATTTGACGTTGTTGTAGTTGTTATTGTTGTTGTTGTTTATTTGACATTGTTGTTGTTGTTGTTTATTTGACGTTGTTGTTGTTGTTTATTTGACGTTGTTGTTGTTGTTGTTTATTGGACGTTGTTGTTGTTGACGGTGTTGTTGTTGTTGTTGTTGTTTATTTGATATTGTTGTTGTTGTTGTTGACGTTGTTGTTGTTTATTTGACGTTGTTGTTGTTGTTCTTCTTCTTTATTTGACGTTGTTATTGTTTATTTGACGTTGTTGTTGTTGTTGTTTATTTAACGTTGTTGTTGTTGACGTTGTTGTTGTTGTTATTTTTTATTTGACGTTGTTTTTGTTGACGTTGTTGTTGTTGTTATTGTTTATTTGACGTTGTTGTTGTTGTTTATTTGACGTAGTTGTTGTTGTTGACGTTGTTGTTGTTGTTGTTTATTTGACGTTTTTGTTGTTGTTGATGTTGTTGTTGTTGTTGTTTATTTGACGTTGTTGTTGTTGTTGTTTATTTGACGTTGTTGTTGTTGACGGTGTTGTTGTTGTTATTTATTTGACGTTGTTGTTGTTGTTGTTTATTTGACGTTGTTGTTGTTGACGTTGTTGTTGTTGTTGTTTATTTGACGTTGTTGTTGTTGACATAGTTGTTGTTGTTGTTTATTTGACATTTTTGTTGTTGTTGATGTTGTTGTTGTTTTCGTTGTTGTTTATTTGACGTTGTTGTAGTTGTTTAATTGACGTTGTTGTTGTTGTTTATTTGACGTTGTTGTTGTTGTTGTTATTGTTGTTGTTGTTGTTTATTTGACGTTGTTGTTGTTCTTTATTTGACGTTTTTGTCGTTGTTGTTGTTTATTTGACGTTGTTGTTGTTGTCGACGTTGTTGTTGTTGTTGTTGTTTATTTGACATTGTTGTTGTTGTTGTTATTGTTTATTTGACGTTGTTGTTGTTGTTGTTTATTTGGTGTTGTTGTTGTTGTATTTGACGTTGTTGTTTTTTATTTGACGTTGTTGTTGTTGTTGAAGTTGTTTTTGTTGTTGTTTATTTGACGTTGTTGTTGTTGTTTATTTGACGTTGTTGTTGATGTTGTTGTTGTTTATTTGACGTTGTTGTTGTTGTTGACATAGTTGTTGTTGTTGTTGTTGTTTATTTGACGTTGTTGTTGTTATTGACGTTGTTGTTGTTGTTGTTTATTTGACGTTGTTGTTGTTGTTGACATATTTGTTGTTGTTGTTTTTTATTTGACGTTGTTGTTGTTGTTGTTGTTGTTTATTTGACGTTGTTGTTGTTTATTTGACATTGTTGTTGTTGTTGACGTTGTTGTTGTTGTTTATTTGACATTGTTGTTGTTGTCGTTGTTGACGTTGTTGTTGTTGTTGTTTATTTGCCTTTGTTGTTGTTGTTGTTTATTTGACGTTGTTGTTGTTGTTGTTGTTGACTTAGTTGTTGTTGTTGTTTATTTGACGTTGTTGTTGTTGTTGTTGACGTTGTTATTTATTTGACGTTGTGGTTGTTGTTTATTTGACGTTGTTGTTGTTGTTGACGTTGTTGTTGTTGTTTATTTGACGTCGTTGTTGTAATTTATTTGACATTGTTGTTGACATTGTTGTTGTTGTTGTTGTTGTTGTTGTTTATTTGACATTGTTGTTGTCGTTGTTCACGTTGTTGTTTATTTGACGTTGTTTTAGTATTGTTGTTTATTTGACATTGTTGTTGTTATTTATTTGACGTTGATGTGGGTGACATTGTTGTTGTTGTTTATTTGACGTTGTTGTTGTTGTTTATTTGACGTAGTTGTTGTTGTGGACGTTGTTGTTGTTGTTTATTTGACGTTTTTGTTGTTGTTGATGTTATTGTTGTTGTTGTTGTTTATTTGACGTTGTTGTTGTTGTTGTTGTTGTTTATTTGACGTTGTTGTTGTTGACGGTGTTGTTGTTGTTATTTATTTGACGTTGTTGTTGTTGTTGTTTATTTGACGTGGTTGTTGTTGACGTTGTTGTTGTTGTTGTTTATTTGACGTTGTTGTTGTTGTTGACATAGTTGTTGTTGTTGTTGTTGTGTATTTGGCGTTTTTGTTGTTGTTGATGTTGTTGTTGTTTTCGTTGTTGTTTATTTGACGTTGTTGTAGTTGTTTAATTGACGTTGTTGTTGTTGTTGTTGTTTATTTGAAGTTGTTGTTGTTGTTGTTATTGTTGTAGTTGTTGTTTATTTGGCGTTGTTGTTGTTGTTGTTTATTTGGTGTTGTTGTTGTTTTTGTTGTTTATTTGACGTTGTTGTTGTTATTTATTTGACGTTGTTGTGGGTGACATTGTTGTTGTTGTTTATTTGACGTTGTTGTTGTTATTTATTTGACGTAGTTGTTGTTGTTGACGTTGTTGTTGTTGTTGTTGTTGTTGTTGTTGTTTATTTGATGTTTTTGTTGTTGTTGATGTTGTTGTTGTTGTTGTATATTTAACGTTGTTGTAGTTTTTATTGTTGTTGTTGTTTAATTGACGTTGTTGTTGTTGTTTAATTGACGTTGTTGTTGTTGTTGTTTATTTGACGTTGTTGTTGTTATTTATTTGACGTTGTTGTGGGTGACATTGTTGTTGTTGTTGTTTATTTGACGTTGTTATTGTTGTTGTTTATTTGACGTAGTTGTTGTTGTTGACGTTGTTGTTGTTGTTGTTTATTTGACGTTTTTGTTGTTGATGTTGTTGTTGTTGTTGTTGTATATTTGACGTTGTTGTAGTTGTTATTGTTGTTGTTGTTTATTTGACATTGTTGTTGTTGTTGTTGTTTATTTGACGTTGTTGTTGTTGTTTATTTGACGTTGTTGTTGTTGTTGTTTATTTGACGTTGTTGTTGTTGACGGTGTTGTTGTTGTTGTTGTTGTTTATTTGATATTGTTGTTGTTGTTGTTGACATTGTTGTTGTTTATTTGACGTTGTTGTTGTTGTTCTTCTTCTTTATTTGACGTTGTTATTGTTTATTTGACGTTGTTGTTGTTGTTGTTTATTTAACGTTGTTGTTGTTGACGTTGTTGTTGTTGTTATTTTTTATTTGACGTTGTTGTTGTTGACGTTGTTGTTGTTGTTATTGTTTATTTGACGTTGTTGTTGTTGTTTATTTGACGTAGTTGTTGTTGTTGACGTTGTTGTTGTTGTTGTTTATTTGACGTTTTTGTTGTTGTTGATGTTGTTGTTGTTGTTGTTTATTTGACGTTGTTGTTGTTGTTGTTTATTTGACGTTGTTGTTGTTGACGGTGTTGTTGTTGTTATTTATTTGACGTTGTTGTTGTTGTTGTTTATTTGACGTTGTTGTTGTTGACGTTGTTGTTGTTGTTGTTTATTTGACGTTGTTGTTGTTGACATAGTTGTTGTTGTTGTTTATTTGACATTTTTGTTGTTGTTGATGTTGTTGTTGTTTTCGTTGTTGTTTATTTGACGTTGTTGTAGTTGTTTAATTGACGTTGTTGTTGTTGTTTATTTGACGTTGTTGTTGTTGTTGTTATTGTTGTTATTGTTGTTTATTTGACGTTGTTGTTGTTCTTTATTTGACGTTTTTGTCGTTGTTGTTGTTTATTTGACGTTGTTGTTGTTGTCGACGTTGTTGTTGTTGTTGTTGTTTATTTGACATTGTTGTTGTTGTTGTTATTGTTTATTTGACGTTGTTGTTGTTGTTGTTTATTTGGTGTTGTTGTTGTTGTATTTGACGTTGTTGTTGTTTATTTGACGTTGTTGTTGTTGTTGAAGTTGTTTTTGTTGTTGTTTATTTGACGTTGTTGTTGTTGTTTATTTGACGTTGTTGTTGATGTTGTTGTTGTTTATTTGACGTTGTTGTTGTTGTTGTTTATTTGACGTTGTTGTTGTTGACATAGTTGTTGTTGTTGTTGTTGTTTATTTGACGTTGTTGTTGTTATTGACGTTGTTGTTGTTGTTGTTTATTTGACGTTGTTGTTGTTGTTGATGTTGACATATTTGTTGTTGTTGTTTTTTATTTGACGTTGTTGTTGTTGTTGTTTATTTGACGTTGTTGTTGTTTATTTGACATTGTTGTTGTTGTTGACGTTGTTGTTGTTGTTTATTTGACATTGTTGTTGTTGTCGTTGTTGACGTTGTTGTTGTTGTTGTTTATTTGACTTTGTTGTTGTTGTTGTTTATTTGACGTTGTTGTTGTTGTTGTTGTTGACTTAGTTATTGTTGTTGTTTATTTGACGTTGTTGTTGTTGTTGACGTTGTTGTTTATTTGACGTTGTGGTTGTTGTTTATTTGACGTTGTTGTTGTTGTTGACGTTGTTGTTGTTGTTTATTTGACGTCGTTGTTGTAATTTATTTGACATTGTTGTTGTTGTTGACATTGTTGTTGTTGTTGTTGTTGTTTATTTGACATTGTTGTTGTCGTTGTTCACGTTGTTGTTTATTTGACGTTGTTTTAGTATTGTTGTTTATTTGACATTGTTGTTGTTATTTATTTGACGTTGATGTGGGTGACATTGTTGTTGTTGTTTATTTGACGTTGTTGTTGTTGTTTATTTGACGTAGTTGTTGTTGTGGACGTTGTTGTTGTTGTTTATTTGACGTTTTTGTTGTTGTTGATGTTATTGTTGTTGTTGTTGTTTATTTGACGTTGTTGTTGTTGTTGTTGTTGTTTATTTGACGTTGTTGTTGTTGACGGTGTTGTTGTTGTTATTTATTTGACGTTGTTGTTGTTGTTGTTTATTTGACATGGTTGTTGTTGACGTTGTTGTTGTTGTTGTTGTTTATTTGACGTTGTTGTTGTTGTTGACATAGTTGTTGTTGTTGTTGTGTATTTGACGTTTTTGTTGTTGTTGATGTTGTTGTTGTTTTCGTTGTTGTTTATTTGACGTTGTTGTAGTTGTTTAATTGACGTTGTTGTTGTTGTTGTTTATTTGAAGTTGTTGTTGTTGTTGTTATTGTTGTAGTTGTTGTTTATTTGGCGTTGTTGTTGTTGTTGTTGTTTATTTGGTGTTGTTGTTGTTTTTGTTGTTTATTTGACGTTGTTGTTGTTATTTATTTGACGTTGTTGTGGGTGACATTGTTGTTGTTGTTTATTTGACGTTGTTGTTGTTGTTTATTTGACGTTGTTGTTGTTGTTTATTTGACGTAGTTGTTGTTGTTGACGTTGTTGTTGTTGTTGTTGTTGTTGTTGTTGTTGTTGTTGTTGTTGTTTATTTGATGTTTTTGTTGTTGTTGATGTTGTTGTTGTTGTTGTTGTATATTTAACGTTGTTGTAGTTTTTATTGTTGTTGTTGTTTAATTGACGTTGTTGTTGTTGTTTATTTGACGTTGTTGTTGTTGTTGTTTATTTGACGTTGTTGTTGTTAACGGTGTTGTTGTTGTTGTTGTTTATTTGACATTGTTGTTGTTGTTGTTGACGTTGTTGTTGTTTATTTGACATTGTTGTTGTTGTTGTTGTTGACGTTGTTGTTGTTGTTGTTTATTTGACTTTGTTGTTGTTGTTGTTGTTTATTTAACGTTGTTGTTGTTGTTGACTTAGTTGTTGTTGTTGTTTATTTGACGTTGTTGTTGTTGACGTTGTTGTTTATTTGACGTTGTTGTTGTTGTTTATTTGACGTTGTTGTTGTTGTTGTTGTTGTTGTTGTTATTTATTTGACATTGTTGTTGTTGTTGACGTTGTTGTTGTTGTTGTTGTTTTTTTGACATTGTTGTTGTTGTTGACGTTGTTGTTGTTGTTGTTTATTTGACGTTGTTTTATTATTGTTATTTATTTGACATTGTTATTGTTATTTATTTGACGTTGTTGTGGGTGACATTGTTGTTGTTGTTTATTTGACGTTGTTGTTGTTGTTGTTTATTTGACATTGTTGTTGTTGTTGACATTGTTGTTGTTGTTTATTTGACGTTGTTGTTGTTGTTGTTGTTGTTTATTTGACGTTGTTGTTGTTGTTTATTTGACGTTGTTGTTGTTGTTATTGTTTATTTGACGTTGTTGTTGTTGTTTATTTGACGTAGTTGTTGTTGTTGTTTATTTGACGTTGTTGTTGTTATTTATTTGACGTTGTTGTGGGTGACATTGTTGTTGTTGTTGTTTATTTGACGTTGTTATTGTTGTTGTTTATTTGACGTAGTTGTTGTTGTTGACGTTGTTGTTGTTGTTGTTTATTTGACGTTTTTGTTGTTGATGTTGTTGTTGTTGTTGTTGTATATTTGACGTTGTTGTAGTTGTTATTGTTGTTGTTGTTTATTTGACATTGTTGTTGTTGTTGTTTATTTGACGTTGTTGTTGTTGTTTATTTGACGTTGTTGTTGTTGTTGTTGTTTATTTGACGTTGTTGTTGTTGACGGTGTTGTTGTTGTTGTTGTTGTTTATTTGATATTGTTGTTGTTGTTGTTGACATTGTTGTTGTTTATTTGACGTTGTTGTTGTTGTTCTTCTTCTTTATTTGACGTTGTTATTGTTTATTTGACGTTGTTGTTGTTGTTGTTTATTTAACGTTGTTGTTGTTGACGTTGTTGTTGTTGTTATTTTTTATTTGACGTTGTTGTTGTTGACGTTGTTGTTGTTGTTATTGTTTATTTGACGTTGTTGTTGTTGTTTATTTGACGTAGTTGTTGTTGTTGACGTTGTTGTTGTTGTTGTTTATTTGACGTTTTTGTTGTTGTTGATGTTGTTGTTGTTGTTGTTTATTTGACGTTGTTGTTGTTGTTGTTTATTTGACGTTGTTGTTGTTGACGGTGTTGTTGTTGTTATTTATTTGACGTTGTTGTTGTTGTTGTTTATTTGACGTTGTTGTTGTTGACGTTGTTGTTGTTGTTGTTTATTTGACGTTGTTGTTGTTGACATAGTTGTTGTTGTTGTTTATTTGACATTTTTGTTGTTGTTGATGTTGTTGTTGTTTTCGTTGTTGTTTATTTGACGTTGTTGTAGTTGTTTAATTGACGTTGTTGTTGTTGTTTATTTGACGTTGTTGTTGTTGTTGTTATTGTTGTTGTTGTTGTTTATTTGACGTTGTTGTTGTTCTTTATTTGACGTTTTTGTCGTTGTTGTTGTTTATTTGACGTTGTTGTTGTTGTCGACGTTGTTGTTGTTGTTATTGTTTATTTGACATTGTTGTTGTTGTTGTTATTGTTTATTTGACGTTGTTGTTGTTGTTGTTTATTTGGTGTTGTTGTTGTTGTATTTGACGTTGTTGTTGTTTATTTGACGTTGTTGTTGTTGTTGAAGTTGTTTTTGTTGTTGTTTATTTGACGTTGTTGTTGTTGTTTATTTGACGTTGTTGTTGATGTTGTTGTTGTTTATTTGACGTTGTTGTTGTTGTTGTTTATTTGACGTTGTTGTTGATGTTGTTGTTGTTTATTTGACGTTGTTGTTGTTGTTGTTTATTTGACGTTGTTGTTGTTGACATAGTTGTTGTTGTTGTTGTTGTTTATTTGACGTTGTTGTTGTTATTGACGTTGTTGTTGTTGTTGTTTATTTGACGTTGTTGTTGTTGTTGATGTTGACATATTTGTTGTTGTTGTTTTTTATTTGACGTTGTTGTTGTTGTTGTTGTTTATTTGACGTTGTTGTTGTTTATTTGACATTGTTGTTGTTGTTGACGTTGTTGTTGTTGTTTATTTGACATTGTTGTTGTTGTCGTTGTTGACGTTGTTGTTGTTGTTGTTTATTTGACTTTGTTGTTGTTGTTGTTTATTTGACGTTGTTGTTGTTGTTGTTGACTTAGTTATTGTTGTTGTTTATTTGACGTTGTTGTTGTTGTTGACGTTGTTGTTTATTTGACGTTGTGGTTGTTGTTTATTTGACGTTGTTGTTGTTGTTGACGTTGTTGTTATTGTTTATTTGACGTCGTTGTTGTAATTTATTTGACATTGTTGTTGTTGTTGACATTGTTGTTGTTGTTGTTGTTGTTGTTTATTTGACATTGTTGTTGTCGTTGTTCACGTTGTTGTTTATTTGACGTTGTTTTAGTATTGTTGTTTATTTGACATTGTTGTTGTTATTTATTTGACGTTGATGTGGGTGACATTGTTGTTGTTGTTTATTTGACGTTGTTGTTGTTGTTTATTTGACGTAGTTGTTGTTGTGGACGTTGTTGTTGTTGTTTATTTGACGTTTTTGTTGTTGTTGATGTTATTGTTGTTGTTGTTGTTTATTTGACGTTGTTGTTGTTGTTGTTGTTGTTTATTTGACGTTGTTGTTGTTGACGGTGTTGTTGTTGTTATTTATTTGACGTTGTTGTTGTTGTTGTTTATTTGACGTGGTTGTTGTTGACGTTGTTGTTGTTGTTGTTGTTTATTTGACGTTGTTGTTGTTGTTGACATAGTTGTTGTTGTTGTTGTGTATTTGACGTTTTTGTTGTTGTTGATGTTGTTGTTGTTTTCGTTGTTGTTTATTTGACGTTGTTGTAGTTGTTTAATTGACGTTGTTGTTGTTGTTGTTTATTTGAAGTTGTTGTTGTTGTTGTTATTGTTGTAGTTGTTGTTTATTTGGCGTTGTTGTTGTTGTTGTTGTTTATTTGGTGTTGTTGTTGTTTTTGTTGTTTATTTGACGTTGTTGTTGTTATTTATTTGACGTTGTTGTGGGTGACATTGTTGTTGTTGTTTATTTGACGTTGTTGTTGTTGTTTATTTGACGTTGTTGTTGTTGTTTATTTGACGTAGTTGTTGTTGTTGACGTTGTTGTTGTTGTTGTTGTTGTTGTTGTTGTTGTTGTTTATTTGATGTTTTTGTTGTTGTTGATGTTGTTGTTGTTGTTGTTGTATATTTAACGTTGTTGTAGTTTTTATTGTTGTTGTTGTTTAATTGACGTTGTTGTTGTTGTTTATTTGACGTTGTTGTTGTTGTTGTTTATTTGACGTTGTTGTTGTTAACGGTGTTGTTGTTGTTGTTGTTTATTTGACATTGTTGTTGTTGTTGTTGACGTTGTTGTTGTTTATTTGACATTGTTGTTGTTGTTGTTGTTGACGTTGTTGTTGTTGTTGTTTATTTGACTTTGTTGTTGTTGTTGTTGTTTATTTAACGTTGTTGTTGTTGTTGACTTAGTTGTTGTTGTTGTTTATTTGACGTTGTTGTTGTTGACGTTGTTGTTTATTTGACGTTGTTGTTGTTGTTTATTTGACGTTGTTGTTGTTGTTGTTGTTGTTGTTGTTATTTATTTGACATTGTTGTTGTTGTTGACGTTGTTGTTGTTGTTGTTGTTTTTTTGACATTGTTGTTGTTGTTGACGTTGTTGTTGTTGTTGTTTATTTGACGTTGTTTTATTATTGTTATTTATTTGACATTGTTATTGTTATTTATTTGACGTTGTTGTGGGTGACATTGTTGTTGTTGTTTATTTGACGTTGTTGTTGTTGTTGTTTATTTGACATTGTTGTTGTTGTTGACATTGTTGTTGTTGTTTATTTGACGTTGTTGTTGTTGTTGTTGTTGTTTATTTGACGTTGTTGTTGTTGTTTATTTGACGTTGTTGTTGTTGTTATTGTTTATTTGACGTTGTTGTTGTTGTTTATTTGACGTAGTTGTTGTTGTTGACGTTGTTGTTGTTGTGGTTGTTGTTTATTTGACGTTTTTGTTGTTGATGTTGTTATTGTTTTCGTTGTTGTTTATTTGACGTTGTTGTAGTTGTTTAATTGACATTGTTGTTGTTGTAGTTTATTTGACGTTGTTGTTGTTGTTGTTATTGTTGTTGTTGTTGTTTATTTGACGTTTGTTGTTGTTGTTGTTTATTTGACGTTGTTGTTGTTGTTATTGTTGTTTATTTGACATTGTTGTTGTTGTTGTTATTGTTTATTTGATGTTGTTGTTGTTGTTTATTTGGCGTTGTTGTTGTTGACGTTGTTGTTGTTGTTGTTTATTTGACGTTGTTGTTGTTGATGTTGTTTTTGTTGTTGTTTATTTGACGTTGTTGTTGTTTATTTGACGTTGTTGTTGTTGTTGTTTATTTGACGTTGTTGTTGTTGTTGTTGTTGTTTATTTGACGTTGTTGTTGTTGTTGTTTATTTGACATTGTTGTTGTTGTTGTTGACGTTGTTATTTATTTGACGTTGTGGTTGTTGTTTATTTGACGTTGTTGTTGTTGTTGACGTTGTTGTTGTTGTTTATTTGACGTCGTTGTTGTAATTTATTTGACATTGTTGTTGACATTGTTGTTGTTGTTGTTGTTGTTGTTTATTTGACATTGTTGTTGTCGTTGTTCACGTTGTTGTTTATTTGACGTTGTTTTAGTATTGTTGTTTATTTGACATTGTTGTTGTTATTTATTTGACGTTGATGTGGGTGACATTGTTGTTGTTGTTTATTTGACGTTGTTGTTGTTGTTTATTTGACGTAGTTGTTGTTGTGGACGTTGTTGTTGTTGTTTATTTGACGTTTTTGTTGTTGTTGATGTTATTGTTGTTGTTGTTGTTTATTTGACGTTGTTGTTGTTGTTGTTGTTGTTTATTTGACGTTGTTGTTGTTGACGGTGTTGTTGTTGTTATTTATTTGACGTTGTTGTTGTTGTTGTTTATTTGACGTGGTTGTTGTTGACGTTGTTGTTGTTGTTGTTTATTTGACGTTGTTGTTGTTGTTGACATAGTTGTTGTTGTTGTTGTTGTGTATTTGGCGTTTTTGTTGTTGTTGATGTTGTTGTTGTTTTCGTTGTTGTTTATTTGACGTTGTTGTAGTTGTTTAATTGACGTTGTTGTTGTTGTTGTTTATTTGAAGTTGTTGTTGTTGTTGTTATTGTTGTAGTTGTTGTTTATTTGGCTTTGTTGTTGTTGTTGTTGTTTATTTGGTGTTGTTGTTGTTTTTGTTGTTTATTTGACGTTGTTGTTGTTATTTATTTGACGTTGTTGTGGGTGACATTGTTGTTGTTGTTTATTTGACGTTGTTGTTGTTATTTATTTGACGTAGTTGTTGTTGTTGACGTTGTTGTTGTTGTTGTTGTTGTTGTTTATTTGATGTTTTTGTTGTTGTTGATGTTGTTGTTGTTGTTGTATATTTAACGTTGTTGTAGTTTTTATTGTTGTTGTTGTTTAATTGACGTTGTTGTTGTTGTTTAATTGACGTTGTTGTTGTTGTTGTTTATTTGACATTGTTGTTGTTATTTATTTGACGTTGTTGTGGGTGACATTGTTGTTGTTGTTGTTTATTTGACGTTGTTATTGTTGTTGTTTATTTGACGTAGTTGTTGTTGTTGACGTTGTTGTTGTTGTTGTTTATTTGACGTTTTTGTTGTTGATGTTGTTGTTGTTGTTGTTGTATATTTGACGTTGTTGTAGTTGTTATTGTTGTTGTTGTTTATTTGACATTGTTGTTGTTGTTGTTTATTTGACGTTGTTGTTGTTGTTTATTTGACGTTGTTGTTGTTGTTGTTGTTTATTTGACGTTGTTGTTGTTGACGGTGTTGTTGTTGTTGTTGTTGTTTATTTGATATTGTTGTTGTTGTTGTTGACATTGTTGTTGTTTATTTGACGTTGTTGTTGTTGTTCTTCTTCTTTATTTGACGTTGTTATTGTTTATTTGACGTTGTTGTTGTTGTTGTTTATTTAACGTTGTTGTTGTTGACGTTGTTGTTGTTGTTATTTTTTATTTGACGTTGTTGTTGTTGACGTTGTTGTTGTTGTTATTGTTTATTTGACGTTGTTGTTGTTGTTTATTTGACGTAGTTGTTGTTGTTGACGTTGTTGTTGTTGTTGTTTATTTGACGTTTTTGTTGTTGTTGATGTTGTTGTTGTTGTTGTTTATTTGACGTTGTTGTTGTTGTCGACGTTGTTGTTGTTGTTGTTGTTTATTTGACATTGTTGTTGTTGTTGTTATTGTTTATTTGACGTTGTTGTTGTTGTTGTTTATTTGGTGTTGTTGTTGTTGTATTTGACGTTGTTGTTGTTTATTTGACGTTGTTGTTGTTGTTGAAGTTGTTTTTGTTGTTGTTTATTTGACGTTGTTGTTGTTGTTTATTTGACGTTGTTGTTGATGTTGTTGTTGTTTATTTGACGTTGTTGTTGTTGTTTATTTGACGTTGTTGTTGTTGACATAGTTGTTGTTGTTGTTGTTGTTTATTTGACGTTGTTGTTGTTATTGACGTTGTTGTTGTTGTTGTTTATTTGACGTTGTTGTTGTTGTTGATGTTGACATATTTGTTGTTGTTGTTTTTTATTTGACGTTGTTGTTGTTGTTGTTGTTTATTTGACGTTGTTGTTATTTATTTGACATTGTTGTTGTTGTTGACGTTGTTGTTGTTGTTTATTTGACATTGTTGTTGTTGTCGTTGTTGACGTTGTTGTTGTTGTTGTTTATTTGACTTTGTTGTTGTTGTTGTTTATTTGACGTTGTTGTTGTTGTTGTTGTTGACTTAGTTATTGTTGTTGTTTATTTGACGTTGTTGTTGTTGTTGACGTTGTTGTTTATTTGACGTTGTGGTTGTTGTTTATTTGACGTTGTTGTTGTTGTTGACGTTGTTGTTGTTGTTTATTTGACGTCGTTGTTGTAATTTATTTGACATTGTTGTTGTTGTTGACATTGTTGTTGTTGTTGTTGTTGTTGTTTATTTGACATTGTTGTTGTCGTTGTTCACGTTGTTGTTTATTTGACGTTGTTTTAGTATTGTTGTTTATTTGACATTGTTGTTGTTATTTATTTGACGTTGATGTGGGTGACATTGTTGTTGTTGTTTATTTGACGTTGTTGTTGTTGTTTATTTGACGTAGTTGTTGTTGTGGACGTTGTTGTTGTTGTTTATTTGACGTTTTTGTTGTTGTTGATGTTATTGTTGTTGTTGTTGTTTATTTGACGTTGTTGTTGTTGTTGTTGTTTATTTGACGTTGTTGTTGTTGACGGTGTTGTTGTTGTTATTTATTTGACGTTGTTGTTGTTGTTGTTTATTTGACGTGGTTGTTGTTGACGTTGTTGTTGTTGTTGTTGTTTATTTGACGTTGTTGTTGTTGTTGACATAGTTGTTGTTGTTGTTGTGTATTTGACGTTTTTGTTGTTGTTGATGTTGTTGTTGTTTTCGTTGTTGTTTATTTGGCGTTGTTGTAGTTGTTTAATTGACGTTGTTGTTGTTGTTTATTTGAAGTTGTTGTTGTTGTTGTTATTGTTGTAGTTGTTGTTTATTTGGCGTTGTTGTTGTTGTTGTTTATTTGGTGTTGTTGTTGTTTTTGTTGTTTATTTGACGTTGTTGTTGTTATTTATTTGACGTTGTTGTGGGTGACATTGTTGTTGTTGTTTATTTGACGTTGTTGTTGTTGTTTATTTGACGTTGTTGTTGTTGTTTATTTGACGTAGTTGTTGTTGTTGACGTTGTTGTTGTTGTTGTTGTTGTTGTTGTTGTTGTTGTTTATTTGATGTTTTTGTTGTTGTTGATGTTGTTGTTGTTGTTGTTGTATATTTAACGTTGTTGTAGTTTTTATTGTTGTTGTTGTTTAATTGACGTTGTTGTTGTTGTTTATTTGACGTTGTTGTTGTTGTTGTTTATTTGACGTTGTTGTTGTTAACGGTGTTGTTGTTGTTGTTGTTTATTTGACATTGTTGTTGTTGTTGTTGACGTTGTTGTTGTTTATTTGACATTGTTGTTGTTGTTGTTGTTGACGTTGTTGTTGTTGTTGTTTATTTGACTTTGTTGTTGTTGTTGTTTATTTAACGTTGTTGTTGTTGTTGACTTAGTTGTTGTTGTTGTTTATTTGACGTTGTTGTTGTTGACGTTGTTGTTTATTTGACGTTGTTGTTGTTGTTTATTTGACGTTGTTGTTGTTGTTGTTATTTATTTGACATTGTTGTTGTTGTTGACGTTGTTGTTGTTGTTGTTGTTTTTTTGACATTGTTGTTGTTGTTGACGTTGTTGTTGTTGTTTTTTATTTGACGTTGTTTTATTATTGTTATTTATTTGACATTGTTATTGTTATTTATTTGACGTTGTTGTCGGTGACATTGTTGTTGTTGTTTATTTGACGTTGTTGTTGTTGTTGTTTATTTGACATTGTTGTTGTTGTTGACATTGTTGTTGTTGTTTATTTGACGTTGTTGTTGTTGTTGTTGTTGTTTATTTGACGTTGTTGTTGTTGTTTATTTGACGTTGTTGTTGTTGTTATTGTTTATTTGACGTTGTTGTTGTTGTTTATTTGACGTAGTTGTTGTTGTTGACGTTGTTGTTGTTGTGGTTGTTGTTTATTTGACGTTTTTGTTGTTGATGTTGTTATTGTTTTCGTTGTTGTTTATTTGACGTTGTTGTATTTGTTTAATTGACATTGTTGTTGTTGTAGTTTATTTGACGTTGTTGTTGTTGTTGTTATTGTTGTTGTTGTTGTTTATTTGACGTTTGTTGTTGTTGTTGTTTATTTGACGTTGTTGTTGTTGTTATTGTTGTTTATTTGACATTGTTGTTGTTGTTGTTATTGTTTATTTGATGTTGTTGTTGTTGTTTATTTGGCGTTGTTGTTGTTGACGTTGTTGTTGTTGTTGTTTATTTGACGTTGTTGTTGTTGATGTTGTTTTTGTTGTTGTTTATTTGACGTTGTTGTTGTTTATTTGACGTTGTTGTTGTTGTTGTTTATTTGACGTTGTTGTTGTTGTTGTTGTTGTTTATTTGACGTTATTGTTGTTGTTGTTTATTTGACATTGTTGTTGTTGACGGTGTTGTTGTTGTTGTTGTTTATTTGACGTTGTTGTTGTTGTTGTTGTTTATTTGACGTTGTTGTTGTTGTTGTTGTTTATTTGACGTTGTTGTTGTTGACATAGTTGTTGTTGTTGTTGTTTATTTGATGTTGTTGTTGTTGTTGACGTTGTTGTTGTTGTTTATTTGACGTTGTTGTTGTTGTTGACATAGTTGTTGTTGTTGTTTTTTATTTGACGTTGTTGTTGTTGTTGACGTTGTTGTTGTTGTTGTTTATTTGACGTTGTTGTTGTTGTTGTTTATTTGACATTGTTGTTGTTGTTGACGTTGTTGTTATTGTTTATTTGACATTGTTGTTGTTGTTGTTGACATTGTTGTTGTTGTTGTTATTGTTTATTTGACATTGTTGTTGTTATTGTTGTTGACGTTGTTGTTGACGTTGTTGTTGTTGACAGTGTTGTTGTTGTTATTTATTTGACGTTGTTGTTGTTGTTGTTTATTTGATGTTGTTGTTGTTGTTGTTGTTGTTTTTTATTTGACGTTATTGTTGTTGTTGACATAGTTGTTGTTGTTGTTGTTTATTTGACGTTTTTGTTGTTGATGTTGTTGTTGTTTTCGTTGTTGTTTATTTGACGTTGTTGTAGTTGTTTAACTGACATTATTGTTGTTGTTGTTTATTTGACGTTGTTGTTGTTATTGTTGTTGTTGTTGTTTATTTGACGTTGTTGTTGTTGTTTATTTGACGTTGTTGTTGTTGTTGTTTATTTGACATAGTTGTTGTTATTTATTTGACGTTGTTGTGGGTGACATTGTTGTTGTTGTTGTTTATTTGACGTTGTTGTTGTTGTTGTTTATTTGACATAGTTGTTGTTGTTGACGTTGTTGTTGTTGTTGTTGTTGTTTATTTGACGTTTTTGTTGTTGATGTTGTTGTTGTTTTTGTTGTTGTTGTTGTCTATTTGACGTTGTTGTAGTTGTTATTGTTGTTGTTGTTTATTTGACATTGTTGTTGTTGTTGTTGTTTATTTGACGTTGTTGTTGTTGTTTATTTGACGTTGTTGTTGTTGTTGTTGTTTATTTGACGTTGTTGTCGTTGACGGTGTTGTTGTTGTTGTTGTTGTTTATTTGACATTGTTGTTGTTGTTGTTGACGTTGTTGTTGTTTATTTGACGTTGTTGTTGTTGTTGTTCTTCTTCTTCTTCTTTATTTGACGTTGTTATTGTTTATTTGACGTTGTTGTTGTTGTTGTTGTTTATTTAACGTTGTTGTTGTTGACGTTGTTGTTGTTGTTATTGTTTATTTGACGTTATTGTTGTTATTTATTTGACGTAGTTGTTGTTGTTGTTGTTGACGTTGTTGTTGTTTATTTGACATTGTTGTTGTTGTTGTTGACGTTGTTGTTGTTGTTGTTTATTTGACTTTGTTGTTGTTGTTGTTTATTTAACGTTGTTGTTGTTGTTGACTTAGTTGTTGTTGTTGTTTATTTGACGTTGTTGTTGTTGACGTTGTTGTTTATTTGACGTTGTTGTTGTTGTTTATTTGACGTTGTTGTTGTTGTTTATTTGACGTTGTTGTTGTTATTTATTTGACATTGTTGTTGTTGTTGACGTTGTTGTTGTTGTTGTTGTTGTTTATTTGACATTGTTGTTGTTGTTGACGTTGTTGTTGTTGTTTATTTGACGTTGTTTTATTATTGTTATTTATTTGACATTGTTATTGTTATTTATTTGACGTTGTTGTGGGTGACATTGTTGTTGTTGTTTATTTGACGTTGTTGTTGTTGTTGTTGTTTATTTGACATTGTTGTTGTTGTTGTTGACATTGTTGTTGTTGTTTATTTGACGTTGTTGTTGTTGTTGTTGTTGTTTATTTGACGTTGTTGTTGTTGTTTATTTGACGTTGTTGTTGACGTTGTTGTTGTTGTTATTGTTTATTTGACGTTGTTGTTGTTGTTTATTTGACGTAGTTGTTGTTGTTGACGTTGTTGTTGTTGTTGTTGTTTATTTGACGTTTTTGTTGTTGATGTTGTTATTGTTTTCGTTGTTGTTTATTTGACGTTGTTGTAGTTGTTTAATTGACATTGTTGTTGTTGTTGTTTATTTGACGTTGTTGTTGTTGTTGTTATTGTTGTTGTTGTTGTTTATTTGACGTTTGTTGTTGTTGTTGTTTATTTGACGTTGTTGTTGTTGTTGTTTATTTGACATTGTTGTTGTTGTTGTTATTGTTTATTTGACGTTGTTGTTGTTGTTTATTTGGCGTTGTTGTTGTTGACGTTGTTGTTGTTGTTGTTTATTTGACGTTGTTGTTGTTGATGTTGTTTTTGTTGTTGTTTATTTGACGTTGTTGTTGTTTATTTGACGTTGTTGTTGTTATTGTTTATTTGACGTTGTTGTTGTTGTTGTTGTTTATTTGACGTTGTTGTTGTTGTTGTTTATTTGACATTGTTGTTGTTGACGGTGTTGTTGTTGTTGTTTATTTGACGTTGTTGTTGTTGTTGTTGTTTATTTGACGTTGTTGTTGTTGTTTATTTGACGTTGTTGTTGTTGACATAGTTGTTGTTGTTGTTGTTTATTTGATGTTGTTGTTGTTGTTGACGTTGTTGTTGTTGTTGTTTATTTGACGTTGTTGTTGTTATTGACATAGTTGTTGTTGTTGTTTTTTATTTGACGTTGTTGTTGTTGTTATTTATTTGACGTCGTTGTTGTTGTTTATTTGACATTGTTGTTGTTGTTGACGTTGTTGTTATTGTTTATTTGACATTGTTGTTGTTGTTGTTGTTAACGTTGTTGTTGTTGTTGTTATTGTTTATTTGACATTGTTGTTGTTGTTGTTGTTGACGTTGTTGTTGACGTTGTTGTTGTTGACAGTGTTGTTGTTGTTATTTATTTGACGTTGTTGTTGTTGTTTATTTGACGTTGTTGTTGTTGTTGTTTTTTATTTGACGTTGTTGTTGTTGTTATTTATTTGACGTTGTTGTTGTTGTTGTTGTTTATTTGACGTTGTTGTTGTTGTTGTTGTTGTTTATTTGACGTTGTTGTTGTTGTTGACATAGTTGTTGTTGTTGTTGTTGTTTATTTGACGTTTTTGTTGTTGTTGATGTTGTTGTTGTTTTCGTTGTTGTTTATTTGACGTTGTTGTAGTTGTTTAATTGACGTTATTGTTGTTGTGGTTTATTTGACGTTGTTGTTGTTATTTATTTGACGTTGTTGTGGGTGACATTGTTGTTGTTGTTGTTTATTTGACGTTGTTGTTGTTGTTGTTTATTTGACGTAGTTGTTGTTGTTGACGTTGTTGTTGTCGTTGTTTATTTGACGTTTTTGTTGTTGATGTTGTTGTTGTTGTTGTTGTATATTTGACGTTGTTGTAGTTGTTATTGTTGTTGTTGTTTATTTGACATTGTTGTTGTTGTTGTTTATTTGACGTTGTTGTTGTTGTTTATTTGACGTTGTTGTTGTTGTTGTTGTTTATTTGACGTTGTTGTTGTTGACGGTGTTGTTGTTGTTTATTTGATATTGTTGTTGTTGTTGTTGACGTTGTTGTTGTTTATTTGACGTTGTTGTTGTTGTTCTTCTTCTTTATTTGACGTTGTTATTGTTTATTTGACGTTGTTGTTGTTGTTGTTTATTTAACGTTGTTGTTGTTGACGTTGTTGTTGTTGTTATTTTTTATTTGACGTTGTTGTTGTTGACGTTGTTGTTGTTGTTATTGTTTATTTGACGTTGTTGTTGTTGTTTATTTGACGTAGTTGTTGTTGTTGACGTTGTTGTTGTTGTTGTTTATTTGACGTTTTTGTTGTTGTTGATGTTGTTGTTGTTGTTGTTTATTTGACGTTGTTGTTGTTGTTGTTTATTTGACGTTGTTGTTGTTGACGGTGTTGTTGTTGTTATTTATTTGACGTTGTTGTTGTTGTTGTTTATTTGACGTTGTTGTTGTTGACGTTGTTGTTGTTGTTGTTTATTTGACGTTGTTGTTGTTGACATAGTTGTTGTTGTTGTTTATTTGACATTTTTGTTGTTGTTGACGTTGTTGTTGTTGTTTATTTGACGTTGTTGTTGTTGTTGTTGTTATTGTTGTTGTTGTTGTTTATTTGGCGTTGTTGTTGTTCTTTATTTGACGTTTTTGTCGTTGTTGTTGTTTATTTGACGTTGTTGTTGTTGTCGACGTTGTTGTTGTTGTTGTTGTTTATTTGACATTGTTGTTGTTGTTGTTATTGTTTATTTGACGTTGTTGTTGTTGTTGTTTATTTGGTGTTGTTGTTGTTGTATTTGACGTTGTTGTTGTTTATTTGACGTTGTTGTTGTTGTTGAAGTTGTTTTTTTTGTTGTTTATTTGACGTTGTTGTTGTTGTTTATTTGACGTTGTTGTTGATGTTGTTGTTGTTTATTTGACGTTGTTGTTGTTGTTGTTTATTTGACGTTGTTGTTGTTGACATAGTTGTTGTTGTTGTTGTTTATTTGACGTTGTTGTTGTTATTGACGTTGTTGTTGTTGTTGTTTATTTGACGTTGTTGTTGTTGTTGACATATTTGTTGTTGTTGTTTTTTATTTGACGTTGTTGTTGTTGTTGTTGTTGTTGTTGTTGTTTATTTGACGTTGTTGTTGTTTATTTGACATTGTTGTTGTTGTTGACGTTGTTGTTGTTGTTTATTTGACATTGTTGTTGTTGTCGTTGTTGACGTTGTTGTTGTTGTTGTTTATTTGACTTTGTTGTTGTTGTTGTTTATTTGACGTTGTTGTTGTTGTTGTTGTTGACTTAGTTGTTGTTGTTGTTTATTTGACGTTGTTGTTGTTGTTGACGTTGTTATTTATTTGACATTGTGGTTGTTGTTTATTTGACGTTGTTGTTGTTGTTGACGTTGTTGTTGTTGTTTATTTGACGCCGTTGTTGTAATTTATTTGACATTGTTGTTGTTGTTGACATTGTTGTTGTTGTTGTTGTTGTTGTTTATTTGACATTGTTGTTGTCGTTGTTCACGTTGTTGTTTATTTGACGTTGTTTTAGTATTGTTGTTTATTTGACATTGTTGTTGTTATTTATTTGACGTTGATGTGGGTGACATTGTTGTTGTTGTTTATTTGACGTTGTTGTTGTTGTTTATTTGACGTAGTTGTTGTTGTGGACGTTGTTGTTGTTGTTTATTTGACGTTTTTGTTGTTGTTGATGTTATTGTTGTTGTTGTTGTTTATTTGACGTTGTTGTTGTTGTTGTTGTTTATTTGACGTTGTTGTTGTTGACGGTGTTGTTGTTGTTATTTATTTGACGTTGTTGTTGTTGTTGTTTATTTGACGTGGTTGTTGTTGACGTTGTTGTTGTTGTTGTTGTTGTTTATTTGACGTTGTTGTTGTTGTTGACATAGTTGTTGTTGTTGTTGTGTATTTGACGTTTTTGTTGTTGTTGATGTTGTTGTTGTTTTCGTTGTTGTTTATTTGACGTTGTTGTAGTTGTTTAATTGACGTTGTTGTTGTTGTTGTTTATTTGAAGTTGTTGTTGTTGTTGTTATTGTTGTAGTTGTTGTTTATTTGGCGTTGTTGTTGTTGTTTATTTGGTGTTGTTGTTGTTTTTGTTGTTTATTTGACGTTGTTGTTGTTATTTATTTGACGTTGTTGTGGGTGACATTGTTGTTGTTGTTTATTTGACGTTGTTGTTGTTGTTTATTTGACGTAGTTGTTGTTGTTGACGTTGTTGTTGTTGTTGTTGTTGTTGTTGTTGTTTATTTGATGTTTTTGTTGTTGTTGATGTTGTTGTTGTTGTTGTTGTATATTTAACGTTGTTGTAGTTTTTATTGTTGTTGTTGTTTAATTGACGTTGTTGTTGTTGTTTAATTGACGTTGTTGTTGTTGTTGTTGTTTATTTGACGTTGTTGTTGTTATTTATTTGACGTTGTTGTGGGTGACATTGTTGTTGTTGTTGTTTATTTGACGTTGTTGTTGTTGTTGTTTATTTGACGTAGTTGTTGTTGTTGACGTTGTTGTTGTTGTTGTTTATTTGACGTTTTTGTTGTTGATGTTGTTGTTGTTGTTGTTGTTGTATATTTGACGTTGTTGTAGTTGTTATTGTTGTTGTTGTTTATTTGACATTGTTGTTGTTGTTGTTTATTTGACGTTGTTGTTGTTGTTTATTTGACGTTGTTGTTGTTGTTGTTGTTTATTTGACGTTGTTGTTGTTGACGATGTTGTTGTTGTTGTTGTTTATTTGATATTGTTGTTGTTGTTGTTGACGTTGTTGTTGTTGTTGTTTATTTGACGTTGTTGTTGTTGTTCTTCTTCTTTATTTGACGTTGTTATTGTTTATTTGACGTTGTTGTTGTTGTTGTTTATTTAACGTTGTTGTTGTTGACGTTGTTGTTGTTGTTATTTTTTATTTGACGTTGTTGTTGTTGACGTTGTTGTTGTTGTTATTGTTTATTTGACGTTGTTGTTGTTGTTTATTTGACGTAGTTGTTGTTGTTGACGTTGTTGTTGTTGTTGTTTATTTGACGTTTTTGTTGTTGTTGATGTTGTTGTTGTTGTTGTTGTTTATTTGACGTTGTTGTTGTTGTTGTTTATTTGACGTTGTTGTTGTTGACGGTGTTGTTGTTGTTATTTATTTGACGTTGTTGTTGTTGTTGTTTATTTGACGTTGTTGTTGTTGACGTTGTTGTTGTTGTTGTTGTTTATTTGACGTTGTTGTTGTTGACATAGTTGTTGTTGTTGTTTATTTGACATTTTTGTTGTTGTTGATGTTGTTGTTGTTTTCGTTGTTGTTTATTTGACGTTGTTGTAGTTGTTTAATTGACGTTGTTGTTGTTGTTTATTTGACGTTGTTGTTGTTGTTGTTATTGTTGTTGTTGTTGTTTATTTGACGTTGTTGTTGTTCTTTATTTGACGTTTTTGTCGTTGTTATTGTTTATTTGACGTTGTTGTTGTTGTCGACGTTGTTGTTGTTGTTGTTGTTTATTTGACATTGTTGTTGTTGTTGTTATTGTTTATTTGACGTTGTTGTTGTTGTTGTTTATTTGGTGTTGTTGTTGTTGTATTTGACGTTGTTGTTGTTTATTTGACGTTGTTGTTGTTGTTGAAGTTGTTTTTGTTGTTGTTTATTTGACGTTGTTGTTGTTGTTTATTTGACGTTGTTGTTGATGTTGTTGTTGTTTATTTGACGTTGTTGTTGTTGTTGTTTATTTGACGTTGTTGTTGTTGACATAGTTGTTGTTGTTGTTGTTGTTTATTTGACGTTGTTGTTGTTATTGACGTTGTTGTTGTTGTTGTTTATTTGACGTTGTTGTTGTTGTTGACATATTTGTTGTTGTTGTTTTTTATTTGACGTTGTTGTTGTTGTTGTTGTTGTTGTTTATTTGACGTTGTTGTTGTTTATTTGACATTGTTGTTGTTGTTGACGTTGTTGTTGTTGTTTATTTGACATTGTTGTTGTTGTCGTTGTTGTTGTTGTTGTTTATTTGACTTTGTTGTTGTTGTTGTTTATTTGACGTTGTTGTTGTTGTTGTTGTTGACTTAGTTGTTGTTGTTGTTTATTTGACGTTGTTGTTGTTGTTGACGTTGTTGTTTATTTGACGTTGTGGTTGTTGTTTATTTGACGTTGTTGTTGTTGTTGACGTTGTTGTTGTTGTTTATTTGACGTCGTTGTTGTAATTTATTTGACATTGTTGTTGTTGTTGACATTGTTGTTGTTGTTGTTGTTGTTGTTTATTTGACATTGTTGTTGTCGTTGTTCACGTTGTTGTTTATTTGACGTTGTTTTAGTATTGTTGTTTATTTTACATTGTTGTTGTTATTTATTTGACGTTGATGTGGGTGACATTGTTGTTGTTGTTTATTTGACGTTGTTGTTGTTGTTTATTTGACGTAGTTGTTGTTGTGGACGTTGTTGTTGTTGTTTATTTGACGTTTTTGTTGTTGTTGATGTTATTGTTGTTGTTGTTGTTTATTTGACGTTGTTGTTGTTGTTGTTGTTTATTTGACGTTGTTGTTGTTGACGGTGTTGTTGTTGTTATTTATTTGACGTTGTTGTTGTTGTTGTTTATTTGACGTGGTTGTTGTTGACGTTGTTGTTGTTGTTGTTGTTTATTTGACGTTGTTGTTGTTGTTGACATAGTTGTTGTTGTTGTTGTGTATTTGACGTTTTTGTTGTTGTTGATGTTGTTGTTGTTTTCGTTGTTGTTTATTTGACGTTGTTGTAGTTGTTTAATTGACGTTGTTGTTGTTGTTGTTTATTTGAAGTTGTTGTTGTTGTTGTTATTGTTGTAGTTGTTGTTTATTTGGCGTTGTTGTTGTTGTTGTTTATTTGGTGTTGTTGTTGTTTTTGTTGTTTATTTGACGTTGTTGTTGTTATTTATTTGACGTTGTTGTGGGTGACATTGTTGTTGTTGTTTATTTGACGTTGTTGTTGTTGTTTATTTGACGTAGTTGTTGTTGTTGACGTTGTTGTTGTTGTTGTTGTTGTTGTTGTTGTTGTTGTTTATTTGATGTTTTTGTTGTTGTTGATGTTGTTGTTGTTGTTGTTGTATATTTAACGTTGTTGTAGTTTTTATTGTTGTTGTTGTTTAATTGACGTTGTTGTTGTTGTTTATTTGACGTTGTTGTTGTTGTTGTTTATTTGACGTTGTTGTTGTTAACGGTGTTGTTGTTGTTGTTGTTTATTTGACATTGTTGTTGTTGTTGACGTTGTTGTTGTTTATTTGACATTGTTGTTGTTGTTGTTGTTGACGTTGTTGTTGTTGTTGTTTATTTGACTTTGTTGTTGTTGTTGTTTATTTAACGTTGTTGTTGTTGTTGACTTAGTTGTTGTTGTTGTTTATTTGACGTTGTTGTTGTTGACGTTGTTGTTTATTTGACGTTGTTGTTGTTGTTTATTTGACGTTGTTGTTGTTGTTGTTATTTATTTGACATTGTTGTTGTTGTTGACGTTGGTGTTGTTGTTGTTGTTTATTTGACATTGTTGTTGTTGTTGACGTTGTTGTTTATTTGACGTTGTTTTATTATTGTTATTTATTTGACATTGTTATTGTTATTTATTTGACGTTGTTGTGGGTGACATTGTTGTTGTTGTTTATTTGACGTTGTTGTTGTTGTTGTTTATTTGACATTGTTGTTGTTGTTGACATTGTTGTTGTTGTTTATTTGACGTTGTTGTTTATTTGACGTTGTTGTTGTTGTTTATTTGACGTTGTTGTTGACGTTGTTGTTGTTGTTGTTGTTTATTTGACGTTGTTGTTGTTGTTTATTTGACGTAGTTGTTGTTGTTGACGTTGTTGTTGTTGTGGTTGTTGTTTATTTGACGTTTTTGTTGTTGATGTTGTTATTGTTTTCGTTGTTGTTTATTTGACGTTGTTGTAGTTGTTTAATTGACATTGTTGTTGTTGTAGTTTATTTGACGTTGTTGTTGTTGTTGTTATTGTTGTTGTTGTTGTTTATTTGACGTTTGTTGTTGTTGTTGTTTATTTGACGTTGTTGTTGTTATTGTTGTTTATTTGACATTGTTGTTGTTGTTGTTATTGTTTATTTGATGTTGTTGTTGTTGTTTATTTGGCGTTGTTGTTGTTGACGTTGTTGTTGTTGTTGTTTATTTGACGTTGTTGTTGTTGATGTTGTTTTTGTTGTTGTTTATTTGACGTTGTTGTTGTTTATTTGACGTTGTTGTTGTTGTTGTTTATTTGACGTTGTTGTTGTTGTTGTTGTTGTTTATTTGACGTTGTTGTTGTTGTTGTTTATTTGACATTGTTGTTGTTGACGGTGTTGTTGTTGTTGTTTATTTGACGTTGTTGTTGTTGTTGTTGTTTATTTGACGTTGTTGTTGTTGACGTTGTTGTTGTTGTTTATTTGACGTTGTTGTTGTTGACATAGTTGTTGTTGTTGTTGTTTATTTGATGTTGTTGTTGTTGTTGACGTTGTTGTTGTTGTTGTTTATTTGACGTTGTTGTTGTTGTTGACATAGTTGTTGTTGTTGTTTTTTATTTGACGTTGTTGTTGTTGTTGACGTTGTTGTTGTTGTTGTTTATTTGACGTTGTTGTTGTTGTTGTTTATTTGACATTGTTGTTGTTGTTGACGTTGTTGTTATTGTTTATTTGACATTGTTGTTGTTGTTGTTGACATTGTTGTTGTTGTTGTTATTGTTTATTTGACATTGTTGTTGTTATTGTTGTTGACGTTGTTGTTGACGTTGTTGTTATTGACAGTGTTGTTGTTGTTATTTATTTGACGTTGTTGTTATTGTTGTTTATTTGATGTTGTTGTTGTTGTTGTTGTTTTTTATTTGACGTTATTGTTGTTGTTGACATAGTTGTTGTTGTTGTTGTTTATTTGACGTTTTTGTTGTTGTTGATGTTGTTGTTGTTTTCGTTGTTGTTTATTTGACGTTGTTGTAGTTGTTTAACTGACATTATTGTTGTTGTTGTTTATTTGACGTTGTTGTTGTTATTGTTGTTGTTGTTGTTTATTTGACGTTGTTGTTGTTGTTTATTTGACGTTGTTGTTGTTGTTGTTTATTTGACGTTGTTGTTGTTATTTATTTGACGTTGTTGTGGGTGACATTGTTGTTGTTGTTGTTTATTTGACGTTGTTGTTGTTGTTTATTTGACATAGTTGTTGTTGTTGACGTTGTTGTTGTTGTTGTTGTTGTTGTTTATTTGACGTTTTTGTTGTTGATGTTGTTGTTGTTGTTGTTGTCTATTTGACGTTGTTGTAGTTGTTATTGTTGTTGTTGTTTATTTGACATTGTTGTTGTTGTTGTTGTTTATTTGACGTTGTTGTTGTTGTTTATTTGACGTTGTTGTTGTTGTTTATTTGACGTTGTTGTCGTTGACGGTGTTGTTGTTGTTGTTGTTGTTGTTGTTTATTTGACATTGTTGTTGTTGTTGTTGACGTTGTTGTTGTTTATTTGACGTTGTTGTTGTTGTTGTTGTTGTTGTTCTTCTTTATTTGACGTTGTTATTGTTTATTTGACGTTGTTGTTATTGTTGTTGTTTATTTAACGTTGTTGTTGTTGACGTTGTTGTTGTTGTTATTGTTTATTTGACGTTATTGTTGTTATTTATTTGACGTAGTTGTTGTTGTTGTTGTTGACGTTGTTGTTGTTTATTTGACATTGTTGTTGTTGTTGTTGTTGACGTTGTTGTTGTTGTTGTTTATTTGACTTTGTTGTTGTTGTTGTTTATTTAACGTTGTTGTTGTTGTTGACTTAGTTGTTGTTGTTGTTTATTTGACGTTGTTGTTGTTGACGTTGTTGTTTATTTGACGTTGTTGTTGTTGTTTATTTGACGTTGTTGTTGTTGTTGTTTATTTGACGTTGTTGTTGTTATTTATTTGACATTGTTGTTGTTGTTGACGTTGTTGTTGTTGTTGTTGTTTATTTGACATTGTTGTTGTTGTTGACGTTGTTGTTGTTGTTTATTTGACGTTGTTTTATTATTGTTATTTATTTGACATTGTTATTGTTATTTATTTGACGTTGTTGTGGGTGACATTGTTGTTGTTGTTTATTTGACGTTGTTGTTGTTGTTGTTTATTTTACATTGTTGTTGTTGTTGTTGACATTGTTGTTGTTGTTTATTTGACGTTGTTGTTGTTGTTGTTGTTGTTTATTTGACGTTGTTGTTGTTGTTGTTTATTTGACGTTGTTGTTGACGTTGTTGTTGTTGTTATTGTTTATTTGACGTTGTTGTTGTTGTTTATTTGACGTAGTTGTTGTTGTTGACGTTGTTGTTGTTGTTGTTGTTTATTTGACGTTTTTGTTGTTGATGTTGTTATTGTTTTCGTTGTTGTTTATTTGACGTTGTTGTAGTTGTTTAATTGACATTGTTGTTGTTGCTGTTTATTTGACGTTGTTGTTGTTGTTGTTGTTATTGTTGTTGTTGTTGTTTATTTGACGTTTGTTGTTGTTGTTGTTTATTTGACGTTGTTGTTGTTGTTGTTGTTGTTTATTTGACATTGTTGTTGTTGTTGTTATTGTTTATTTGACGTTGTTGTTGTTGTTTATTTGGCGTTGTTGTTGTTGACGTTGTTGTTGTTGTTGTTTATTTGACGTTGTTGTTGTTGATGTTGTTTTTGTTGTTGTTTATTTGACGTTGTTGTTGTTTATTTGACGTTGTTGTTGTTATTGACGTTGTTGTTGTTGTTGTTTATTTGACGTTGTTGTTGTTGTTGACATATTTGTTGTTGTTGTTTTTTATTTGACGTTGTTGTTGTTGTTGTTGTTGTTGTTTATTTGACGTTGTTGTTGTTTATTTGACATTGTTGTTGTTGTTGACGTTGTTGTTGTTGTTTATTTGACATTGTTGTTGTTGTCGTTGTTGTTGTTGTTGTTTATTTGACTTTGTTGTTGTTGTTGTTTATTTGACGTTGTTGTTGTTGTTGTTGTTGTTGACTTAGTTGTTGTTGTTGTTTATTTGACGTTGTTGTTGTTGTTGACGTTGTTGTTTATTTGACGTTGTGGTTGTTGTTTATTTGACGTTGTTGTTGTTGTTGACGTTGTTGTTGTTGTTTATTTGACGTCGTTGTTGTAATTTATTTGACATTGTTGTTGTTGTTGACATTGTTGTTGTTGTTGTTGTTGTTGTTTATTTGACATTGTTGTTGTCGTTGTTCACGTTGTTGTTTATTTGACGTTGTTTTAGTATTGTTGTTTATTTTACATTGTTGTTGTTATTTATTTGACGTTGATGTGGGTGACATTGTTGTTGTTGTTTATTTGACGTTGTTGTTGTTGTTTATTTGACGTAGTTGTTGTTGTGGACGTTGTTGTTGTTGTTTATTTGACGTTTTTGTTGTTGTTGATGTTATTGTTGTTGTTGTTGTTTATTTGACGTTGTTGTTGTTGTTGTTGTTTATTTGACGTTGTTGTTGTTGACGGTGTTGTTGTTGTTATTTATTTGACGTTGTTGTTGTTGTTGTTTATTTGACGTGGTTGTTGTTGACGTTGTTGTTGTTGTTGTTGTTTATTTGACGTTGTTGTTGTTGTTGACATAGTTGTTGTTGTTGTTGTGTATTTGACGTTTTTGTTGTTGTTGATGTTGTTGTTGTTTTCGTTGTTGTTTATTTGACGTTGTTGTAGTTGTTTAATTGACGTTGTTGTTGTTGTTGTTTATTTGAAGTTGTTGTTGTTGTTGTTATTGTTGTAGTTGTTGTTTATTTGGCGTTGTTGTTGTTGTTGTTTATTTGGTGTTGTTGTTGTTTTTGTTGTTTATTTGACGTTGTTGTTGTTATTTATTTGACGTTGTTGTGGGTGACATTGTTGTTGTTGTTTATTTGACGTTGTTGTTGTTGTTTATTTGACGTAGTTGTTGTTGTTGACGTTGTTGTTGTTGTTGTTGTTGTTGTTGTTGTTGTTGTTGTTTATTTGATGTTTTTGTTGTTGTTGATGTTGTTGTTGTTGTTGTTGTATATTTAACGTTGTTGTAGTTTTTATTGTTGTTGTTGTTTAATTGACGTTGTTGTTGTTGTTTATTTGACGTTGTTGTTGTTGTTGTTTATTTGACGTTGTTGTTGTTAACGGTGTTGTTGTTGTTGTTGTTTATTTGACATTGTTGTTGTTGTTGACGTTGTTGTTGTTTATTTGACATTGTTGTTGTTGTTGTTGTTGACGTTGTTGTTGTTGTTGTTTATTTGACTTTGTTGTTGTTGTTGTTTATTTAACGTTGTTGTTGTTGTTGACTTAGTTGTTGTTGTTGTTTATTTGACGTTGTTGTTGTTGACGTTGTTGTTTATTTGACGTTGTTGTTGTTGTTTATTTGACGTTGTTGTTGTTGTTGTTATTTATTTGACATTGTTGTTGTTGTTGACGTTGGTGTTGTTGTTGTTGTTTATTTGACATTGTTGTTGTTGTTGACGTTGTTGTTGTTGTTGTTTATTTGACGTTGTTTTATTATTGTTATTTATTTGACATTGTTATTGTTATTTATTTGACGTTGTTGTGGGTGACATTGTTGTTGTTGTTTATTTGACGTTGTTGTTGTTGTTGTTTATTTGACATTGTTGTTGTTGTTGACATTGTTGTTGTTGTTGTTTATTTGACGTTGTTGTTTATTTGACGTTGTTGTTGTTGTTTATTTGACGTTGTTGTTGACGTTGTTGTTGTTGTTGTTGTTTATTTGACGTTGTTGTTGTTGTTTATTTGACGTAGTTGTTGTTGTTGACGTTGTTGTTGTTGTGGTTGTTGTTTATTTGACGTTTTTGTTGTTGATGTTGTTATTGTTTTCGTTGTTGTTTATTTGACGTTGTTGTAGTTGTTTAATTGACATTGTTGTTGTTGTAGTTTATTTGACGTTGTTGTTGTTGTTGTTATTGTTGTTGTTGTTGTTTATTTGACGTTTGTTGTTGTTGTTGTTTATTTGACGTTGTTGTTGTTATTGTTGTTTATTTGACATTGTTGTTGTTGTTGTTATTGTTTATTTGATGTTGTTGTTGTTGTTTATTTGGCGTTGTTGTTGTTGACGTTGTTGTTGTTGTTGTTTATTTGACGTTGTTGTTGTTGATGTTGTTTTTGTTGTTGTTTATTTGACGTTGTTGTTGTTTATTTGACGTTGTTGTTGTTGTTGTTTATTTGACGTTGTTGTTGTTGTTGTTGTTGTTTATTTGACGTTGTTGTTGTTGTTGTTTATTTGACATTGTTGTTGTTGACGGTGTTGTTGTTGTTGTTTATTTGACGTTGTTGTTGTTGTTGTTGTTTATTTGACGTTGTTGTTGTTGACGTTGTTGTTGTTGTTTATTTGACGTTGTTGTTGTTGACATAGTTGTTGTTGTTGTTGTTTATTTGATGTTGTTGTTGTTGTTGACGTTGTTGTTGTTGTTGTTTATTTGACGTTGTTGTTGTTGTTGACATAGTTGTTGTTGTTGTTTTTTATTTGACGTTGTTGTTGTTGTTGACGTTGTTGTTGTTGTTGTTTATTTGACGTTGTTGTTGTTGTTGTTTATTTGACATTGTTGTTGTTGTTGACGTTGTTGTTATTGTTTATTTGACATTGTTGTTGTTGTTGTTGACATTGTTGTTGTTGTTGTTATTGTTTATTTGACATTGTTGTTGTTATTGTTGTTGACGTTGTTGTTGACGTTGTTGTTATTGACAGTGTTGTTGTTGTTATTTATTTGACGTTGTTGTTTATTTGATGTTGTTGTTTATTTGATGTTGTTGTTGTTGTTGTTTTTTATTTGACGTTATTGTTGTTGTTGACATAGTTGTTGTTGTTGTTGTTTATTTGACGTTTTTGTTGTTGTTGATGTTGTTGTTGTTTTCGTTGTTGTTTATTTGACGTTGTTGTAGTTGTTTAACTGACATTATTGTTGTTGTTGTTTATTTGACGTTGTTGTTGTTATTGTTGTTGTTGTTGTTTATTTGACGTTGTTGTTGTTGTTTATTTGACGTTGTTGTTGTTGTTGTTTATTTGACGTTGTTGTTGTTATTTATTTGACGTTGTTGTGGGTGACATTGTTGTTGTTGTTTATTTGACGTTGTTGTTGTTGTTTATTTGACATAGTTGTTGTTGTTGACGTTGTTGTTGTTGTTGTTGTTGTTGTTTATTTGACGTTTTTGTTGTTGATGTTGTTGTTGTTGTTGTTGTCTATTTGACGTTGTTGTAGTTGTTATTGTTGTTGTTGTTTATTTGACATTGTTGTTGTTGTTGTTGTTTATTTGACGTTGTTGTTGTTGTTTATTTGACGTTGTTGTTGTTGTTTATTTGACGTTGTTGTCGTTGACGGTGTTGTTGTTGTTGTTGTTGTTGTTGTTGTTTATTTGACATTGTTGTTGTTGTTGTTGACGTTGTTGTTGTTTATTTGACGTTGTTGTTGTTGTTGTTGTTGTTGTTCTTCTTTATTTGACGTTGTTATTGTTTATTTGACGTTGTTGTTGTTGTTGTTGTTTATTTAACGTTGTTGTTGTTGACGTTGTTGTTGTTGTTATTGTTTATTTGACGTTATTGTTGTTATTTATTTGACGTAGTTGTTGTTGTTGTTGTTGACGTTGTTGTTGTTTATTTGACATTGTTGTTGTTGTTGTTGACGTTGTTGTTGTTGTTGTTTATTTGACTTTGTTGTTGTTGTTGTTTATTTAACGTTGTTGTTGTTGTTGACTTAGTTGTTGTTGTTGTTTATTTGACGTTGTTGTTGTTGACGTTGTTGTTTATTTGACGTTGTTGTTGTTGTTTATTTGACGTTGTTGTTGTTGTTGTTGTTTATTTGACGTTGTTGTTGTTATTTATTTGACATTGTTGTTGTTGTTGACGTTGTTGTTGTTGTTGTTGTTTATTTGACATTGTTGTTGTTGTTGACGTTGTTGTTGTTGTTTATTTGACGTTGTTTTATTATTGTTATTTATTTGACATTGTTATTGTTATTTATTTGACGTTGTTGTGGGTGACATTGTTGTTGTTGTTTATTTGACGTTGTTGTTGTTGTTGTTTATTTTACATTGTTGTTGTTGTTGTTGACATTGTTGTTGTTGTTTATTTGACGTTGTTGTTGTTGTTGTTGTTGTTTATTTGACGTTGTTGTTGTTGTTTATTTGACGTTGTTGTTGACGTTGTTGTTGTTGTTATTGTTTATTTGACGTTGTTGTTGTTGTTTATTTGACGTAGTTGTTGTTGTTGACGTTGTTGTTGTTGTTGTTGTTTATTTGACGTTTTTGTTGTTGATGTTGTTATTGTTTTCGTTGTTGTTTATTTGACGTTGTTGTAGTTGTTTAATTGACATTGTTGTTGTTGCTGTTTATTTGACGTTGTTGTTGTTGTTGTTGTTATTGTTGTTGTTGTTGTTTATTTGACGTTTGTTGTTGTTGTTGTTTATTTGACGTTGTTGTTGTTGTTGTTGTTTATTTGACATTGTTGTTGTTGTTGTTATTGTTTATTTGACGTTGTTGTTGTTGTTTATTTGGCGTTGTTGTTGTTGACGTTGTTGTTGTTGTTGTTTATTTGACGTTGTTGTTGTTGATGTTGTTTTTGTTGTTGTTTATTTGACGTTGTTGTTGTTTATTTGACGTTGTTGTTGTTATTGTTTATTTGACGTTGTTGTTGTTGTTGTTGTTTATTTGACGTTGTTGTTGTTGTTGTTTATTTGACATTGTTGTTGTTGACGGTGTTGTTGTTGTTGTTTATTTGACGTTGTTGTTGTTGTTGTTGTTTATTTGACGTTGTTGTTGTTGACGTTGTTGTTGTTGTTTATTTGACGTTGTTGTTGTTGACATAGTTGTTGTTGTTGTTGTTTATTTGATGTTGTTGTTGTTGTTGACGTTGTTGTTGTTGTTGTTTATTTGACGTTGTTGTTGTTGTTGACATAGTTGTTGTTGTTGTTTTTTATTTGACGTTGTTGTTGTTGTTGACATTGTTGTTGTTGTTGTTTATTTGACGTTGTTGTTGTTGTTGTTTATTTGACATTGTTGTTGTTGTTGACGTTGTTGTTATTGTTTATTTGACATTGTTGTTGTTGTTGTTGTTGTTGACATTGTTGTTGTTGTTATTGTTTATTTGACATTGTTGTTGTTGTTGTTGTTGACGTTGTTGTTGTTGACAGTGTTGTTGTTGTTATTTATTTGACGTTGTTGTTGTTGTTGTTTATTTGACGTTGTTGTTGTTGTTGTTGTTGTTGTTTTTTATTTGACGTTATTGTTGTTGTTGACATAGTTGTTGTTGTTGTTGTTTATTTGACGTTTTTGTTGTTGTTGACGTTGTTGTAGTTGTTTAATTGACATTATTGTTGTTGTTGTTTATTTGACGTTGTTGTTGTTATTTTTGTTGTTGTTGTTTATTTGACGTTGTTGTTGTTGTTTATTTGACGTTGTTGTTGTTGTTGTTTATTTGACGTTGTTGTTGTTATTTATTTGACGTTGTTGTGGGTGACATTGTTGTTGTTGTTGTTTATTTGACGTTGTTGTTGTTGTTGTTTATTTGACGTAGTTGTTGTTGTTGACGTTGTTGTTGTTGTTGTTGTTTATTTGACGTTTTTGTTGTTGATGTTGTTGTTGTTGTTGTCTATTTGACGTTGTTGTAGTTGTTATTGTTGTTGTTGTTTATTTGACATTGTTGTTGTTGTTGTTGTTTATTTGACGTTGTTGTTGTTGTTTATTTGACGTTGTTGTTGTTGTTTATTTGACGTTGTTGTCG
Source organism: Vicia faba (assembly GCA_948472305.1). NCBI lineage: Eukaryota > Viridiplantae > Streptophyta > Magnoliopsida > Fabales > Fabaceae > Vicia > Vicia faba. Next base: position 463,657,492 of record OX451739.1, on the reverse strand, counting down.
TTGACGGTGTTGTTGTTGTTGTTTATTTGACATTGTTGTTGTTGTTGTTGACGTTGTTGTTGTTTATTTGACGTTGTTGTTGTTGTTGTTCTTCTTCTTCTTCTTCTTTATTTGACGTTGTTATTGTTTATTTGACGTTGTTGTTGTTGTTATTGTTTATTTGACGTTATTGTTGTTATTTATTTGACGTAGTTGTTATTGTTGACGTTGTTGTTGTTGTTGTTTATTTGACGTTTTTGTTGTTGTTGATGTTGTTGTTGTTGTTGTTGTTATTTATTTGACGTTGTTGTTGTTGTTTATTTGACGCTGTTGTTGTTGACGGTGTTGTTGTTGTTATTTATTTGACGTTGTTGTTGTTGTTGTTTATTTGACGTTGTTGTTGTTGACGTTGTTGTTGTTGTTGTTTATTTGACGTTGTTGTTGTTGATGACATAGTTGTTGTTGTTGTTGTTTATTTGACGTTTTTGTTGTTGTTGATGTTGTTGTTATTTTCGTTGTTGTTTATTTAACGTTGTTGTAGTTGTTTAATTGGAGTTGTTATTGTTGTTGTTGTTTATTTGACGTTGTTGTTGTTGTTATTGTTGTTGTTGTTGTTTATTTGACGTTGTTGTTGTTGTTCTTTATTTGACGTTGTTGTCGTTGTTGTTGTTTATTTGACGTTGTTGTTGTTGTCGACGTTGTTGTTGTTGTTGTTTATTTGACATTGTTGTTGTTGTTATTGTATATTTGACGTTGTTGTTGTTGTTGTTTATTTGGCGTTGTTGTTGTTGTATTTGACGTTGTTGTTGTTTATATGACGTTGTTGTTGTTGTTGACGTTGTTTTTGTTGTTGTTTATTTGACGTTGTTGTTGTTTATTTGACGTTGTTGTTGTTGTTGTTTATTTGACGTTGTTGTTGTTGTTGTTTATTTGACGTTGTTGTTGTTGACATAGTTATTGTTGTTGTTGTTTATTTGACGTTGTTGTTGTTGTTGTTTATTTGACGTTGTTGTTGTTGACATAGTTGTTGTTGTTGTTGTTTAGTTGACGTTGTTGTTGTTGTTGACGTTGTTGTTGTTGTTGACGTTGTTGTTGTTGTTGTTTATTTGACGTTGTTGTTGTTGTTGACATAGTTGTTGTTGTTGTTTTTTATTTGACGCTGTTGTTGTTGTTGTTGACGTTGTTGTTGTTGTTTATTTGACGTTGTTGTTGTTTATTTGACATTGTTGTTGTTGTTGACGTTGTTGTTGTTGTTTATTTGACATTGTTGTTGTTGTTGTTGACGTTGTTGTTGTTGTTGTTGTTTATTTGACTTTGTTGTTGTTGTTGTTTATTTGACGTTGTTGTTGTTGTTGTTGTTGTTGACTTAGTTGTTGTTGTTGTATATTTGACGTTGTTGTTGTTGTTGACGTTGTTGTTTATTCGACGTTGTTGTTGTTGTTTATTTGACGTTGTTGTTGTTGTTGACGTTGTTGTTGTTGTTTATTTAACGTTGTTGTTGTAATTTATTTGACATTGTTGTTGTTGTTGACATTGTTGTTGTTGTTGTTGTTTATTTGACATTGTTGTTGTTGTTGTTGTTGTTTATTTGACGTTGTTTTAGTATTGTTGTTTATTTGACATTGTTGTTGTTATTTATTTGACGGTGATGTGGGTGACATTGTTGTTGTTGTTTATTTGACGTTGTTGTTGTTGTTTATTTGACGTAGTTGTTGTTGTTGACGTTGTTGTTGTTGTTTATTTGATGTTTTTGTTGTTGTTGATGTTGTTGTTGTTATTTATTTGACGGTGATGTGGGTGACATTGTTGTTGTTGTTTATTTGACGTTGTTGTTGTTGTTTATTTGACGTAGTTGTTGTTGTTGACGTTGTTGTTGTTGTTGTTTATTTGATGTTTTTGTTGTTGTTGATGTTGTTGTTGTTGTTTATTTGACGTTGTTGTTGTTGTTGTTTATTTGACGTTGTTGTTGTTGACGGTGTTGTTGTTGTTATTTATTTGACGTTGTTGTTGTTGTTGTTTATTTGACGTTGTTGTTGTTGACGTTGTTGTTGGCTTTGTTTATTTGACGTTGTTGTTGTTGTTGACATAGTTGTTATTGTTGTTGTTTATTTGACGTTTTTGTTGTTGTTGATGTTGTTGTTGTTTTCGTTGTTGTTTATTTGACGTTGTTGTAGTTGTTTAATTGACGTTGTTGTTGTTGTTGTTTATTTGAAGTTGTTGTTGTTGTTGTTATTGTTGTTGTTTTTGTTTATTTGACGTTGTTGTTGTTGTTGTTTATTTGGCGTTGTTGTTGTTTTTGTTGTTTATTTGACGTTGTTGTTGTTATTTATTTGACGTTGTTGTATGTGACATTGTTGTTGTTGTTTATTTGACGTTGTTGTTGTTGTTTATTTGACGTAGTTGTTGTTGTTGACGTTGTTGTTGTTGTTGTTGTTGTTGTTGTTTATTTGACGTTTTTGTTGTTGTTGATGTTGTTGTTGTTGTTGTTTTATATTTGACGTTGTTGTAGTTGTTATTGTTGTTGTTGTTTATTTGACATTGTTGTTGTTGTTGTTTATTTGACGTTGTTGTTGTTGTTTATTTGATGTTGTTGTTGTTGTTTATTTGACGTTGTTGTTGTTGACGGTGTTGTTGTTGTTGTTGTTTATTTGACATTGTTGTTGTTGTTGTTGACGTTGTTGTTGTTTATTTGACATTGTTGTTGTTGTTGTTGTTGACGTTGTTGTTGTTGTTGTTTATTTGACTTTGTTGTTGTTGTTGTTTATTTGACGTTGTTGTTGTTGTTGTTGAATTAGTTGTTGTTGTTGTTTATTTGACGTTGTTGTTGTTGTTGACGTTGTTGTTTATTTGACGTTGTTGTTGTTGTTTATTTGACGTTGTTGTTGTTGTTCTTTATTTGACGTTGTTGTCGTTGTTGTTGTTTATTTGACGTTGTTGTTGTTGTCGACGTTGTTGTTGTTGTTGTTTATTTGACATTGTTGTTGTTGTTATTGTATATTTGACGTTGTTGTTGTTGTTTATTTGGCGTTGTTGTTGTTGTATTTGACGTTGTTGTTGTTTACATGACGTTGTTGTTGTTGTTGACGTTGTTTTTGTTGTTGTTTATTTGACGTTGTTGTTGTTTATTTGACGTTGTTGTTGTTGTTGTTTATTTGACGTTGTTGTTGTTGTTGTTTATTTGACGTTGTTGTTGTTGACATAGTTGTTGTTGTTGTTGTTAAGTTGACGTTGTTGTTGTTGTTGACGTTGTTGTTGTTGTTGACGTTGTTGTTGTTGTTGTTGTTGTTTAGTTGACGTTGTTGTTGTTGTTGACGTTGTTGTTGTTGTTGACGTTGTTGTTGTTGTTGTTTATTTGACGTTGTTGTTGTTGTTGACATAGTTGTTGTTGTTGTTTTTTATTTGACGATGTTGTTGTTGTTGTTGACGTTGTTGTTGTTGTTTATTTGACGTTGTTGTTGTTTATTTGACATTGTTGTTGTTGTTGACGTTGTTGTTGTTGTTTATTTGACATTGTTGTTGTTGTTGTTGACGTTGTTGTTGTTGTTGTTGTTGTTTATTTGACTTTGTTGTTGTTGTTGTTTATTTGACGTTGTTGTTGTTGTTGTTGTTGACTTAGTTGTTGTTGTTGTATATTTGACGTTGTTGTTGTTGTTGACGTTGTTGTTTATTCGACGTTGTTGTTGTTGTTTATTTGACGTTGTTGTTGTTGTTGACGTTGTTGTTGTTGTTTATTTAACGTTGTTGTTGTAATTTATTTGACATTGTTGTTGTTGTTGTTGACATTGTTGTTGTTGTTGTTGTTTATTTGACATTGTTGTTGTTGTTGTTTATTTGACGTTGTTTTAGTATTGTTGTTTATTTGACATTGTTGTTGTTATTTATTTGACGGTGATGTGGGTGACATTGTTGTTGTTGTTTATTTGACGTTGTTGTTGTTGTTTATTTGACGTAGTTGTTGTTGTTGACGTTGTTGTTGTTGTTTATTTGATGTTTTTGTTGTTGTTGATGTTGTTGTTGTTATTTATTTGACGGTGATGTGGGTGACATTGTTGTTGTTGTTTATTTGACGTTGTTGTTGTTGTTTATTTGACGTAGTTGTTGTTGTTGACGTTGTTGTTGTTGTTGTTTATTTGATGTTTTTGTTGTTGTTGATGTTGTTGTTGTTGTTTATTTGACGTAGTTGTTGTTGTTGTTTATTTGACGTTGTTGTTGTTGACGGTGTTGTTGTTGTTATTTATTTGACGTTGTTGTTGTTGTTGTTTATTTGACGTTGTTGTTGTTGACGTTGTTGTTGGCTTTGTTTATTTGACGTTGTTGTTGTTGTTGACATAGTTGTTATTGTTGTTGTTTAATTGACGTTTTTGTTGTTGTTGATGTTGTTGTTGTTTTCGTTGTTGTTTATTTGACGTTGTTGTAGTTGTTTAATTGACGTTGTTGTTGTTGTTGTTTATTTGAAGTTGTTGTTGTTGTTGTTATTGTTGTTGTTTTTGTTTATTTGACGTTGTTGTTGTTGTTGTTTATTTGGCGCTGTTGTTGTTTTTGTTGTTTATTTGACGTTGTTGTTGTTATTTATTTGACGTTGTTGTGTGTGACATTGTTGTTGTTGTTGTTTATTTGACGTTGTTGTTGTTGTTTATTTGACGTAGTTGTTGTTGTTGACGTTGTTGTTGTTGTTGTTGTTGTTGTTGTTTATTTGACGTTTTTGTTGTTGTTGATGTTGTTGTTGTTGTTGTTTTATATTTGACGTTGTTGTAGTTGTTATTGTTGTTGTTGTTTATTTGACATTGTTGTTGTTGTTGTTTATTTGACGTTGTTGTTGTTGTTTATTTGATGTTGTTGTTGTTGTTTATTTGATGTTGTTGTTGTTGACGGTGTTGTTGTTGTTGTTGTTTATTTGACATTGTTGTTGTTGTTGTTGACGTTGTTGTTGTTTATTTGACATTGTTGTTGTTGTTGTTGTTGACGTTGTTGTTGTTGTTGTTTATTTGACTTTGTTGTTGTTGTTGTTTATTTGACGTTGTTGTTGTTGTTGTTGAATTAGTTGTTGTTGTTGTTTATTTGACGTTGTTGTTGTTGTTGACGTTGTTGTTTATTTGACGTTGTTGTTGTTTATTTGACGTTGTTGTTGTTGTTGACGTTGTTTTTGTTGTTTATTTGACGTTGTTGTTGTAATTTATTTGACATTGTTATTGTTGTTGACATTGTTGTTGTTGTTGTTGTTGTTTATTTGACATTGTTGTAGTCGTTGTTCACGTTGTTGTTGTTGTTGTTGTTGTTTATTTGACGTTGTTTTAGTATTGTTGTTTATTTGACATTGTTGTTGTTATTTATTTTACGTTGATGTGGGTGACATTGTTGTTGTTGTTTATTTGACGTTGTTGTTGTTGTTTATTTGACGTAGTTGTTGTTGTTGAAGTTGTTGTTGTTGTTTATTTGACGTTTTTGTTGTTGTTGTTGTTTATTTGGCGTTGTTGTTGTTGTTGTTGTTTATTTGACGTTGTTGTTGTTGACGGTGTTGTTGTTGTTATTTATTTGACGTTGTTCTTGTTGTTGTTTATTTGACGTTGTTGTTGTTGTTGTTGTTTATTTGACGTTGTTGTTGTTGTTGTTGTTGTTTATTTGACGTTGTTGTTGTTGACGGTGTTGTTGTTGTTGTTGTTGTTTATTTGACATTGTTGTTGTTGTTGTTGACGTTGTTGTTGTTTATTTGACATTGTTGTTATTGTTGTTGTTGACGTTGTTGTTGTTGTTGTTTATTTGACTTTGTTGTTGTTGTTGTTTATTTGACGTTGTTGTTGTTGTTGACTTAGTTGTTGTTGTTGTTTATTTGACGTTGTTTTTGTTGTTGACGTTGTTGTTTATTTGACGTTGTTGTTGTTGTTGTTTATTTGACGTTGTTGTTGTTGTTGTTTATTTGACGTTGTTAATTTAATTTATTTGACATTGTTGTTGTTGTTGACGTTGTTGTTGTTGTTTATTTGACATTGTTGTTGTTGTTGACGTTGTTGTTGTTGTTGTTGTTTATTTGACGTTGTTTTATTATTGTTATTTATTTGACATTGTTGTTGTAATTTATTTGACGTTGTTGTGGGTGACATTGTTGTTGTTGTTTATTTGACGTTGTTGTTTTTGTTTATTTGACGTTGTTGTTGTTGTTGTTTATTTGACATTGTTGTCGTTGTTGTTGACATTGTTGTTGTTGTTTATTTGACGTTGTTGTTGTTGTTGTTGTTTATTTGACATTGTTGTTGTTGTTTATTTGACGTTGTTGTTGACGTTGTTGTTGTTGTTATTGTTTATTTGACGTTGTTGTTGTTGTTTATTTGACGTAGTTATTGTTGTTGACATTGTTGTTGTTGTTGTTTATTTGACGTTTTTGTTGTTGATGTTGTTGTTGTTTTCGTTGTTGTTTATTTGACGTTGTTGTAGTTGTTTAATTGACATTGTTGTAGGTGTTGTTTATTTGACGTTGTTGTTGTTGTTTATTTGACGTTGTTGTTGTTGTTGTTGTTTATTTGACGTTGTTGTTGTTGTTGTTGTTTATTTGACATTGTTGTTGTTGTTGTTATTGTTTATTTGACGTTGTTGTTGTTGTTTATTTGGCATTGTTGTTGTTGTTGTTGACGTTGTTGTTGTTGTTGTTGTTTATTTGACATTGTTGTTGTTGATGTTGTTTTTGTTGTTGTTTATTTGACATTGTTGTTGTTGTTTATTTGACGTTGTTGTTGTTGTTGTTTATTTGACGTTGTTGTTGTTGTTTATTTGACATTGTTGTTGTTGACGGTGTTGTTGTTGTTGTTTATTTGACGTTGTTGTTGTTGTTGTTATTTATTTGACGTTGTTGTTGTTGACGTTGTTGTTGTTGTTTATTTGACGTTGTTGTTGTTGACATAGTTGTTGTTGTTGTTGTTGTTTATTTGACGTTGTTGTTGTTGTTGTTTATTTGACGTTGTTGTTGTTGTTGACATAGTTGTTGTTGTTTTTTATTTGACGTTGTTGTTGTTGTTGACGTTGTTGTTGTTGTTGTTTATTTGACGTTGTTGTTGTTGTTGTTTTCGTTGTTATTTATTTGACGTTGTTGTAGTTGTTTAATTGACGTTATTGTTGTTGTTGTTTATTTGACGTTGTTGTTGTTGTTATTGTTGTTGTTGTTGTTTATTTGACGTTGTTGTTGTTGTTGTTGTTTATTTGACGTTGTTGTTGTTATTTATTTGACGTTGTTGTGGGTGACATTGTTGTTGTTGTTGTTTATTTGACGTTGTTGTTGTTGTTGTTTATTTGACGTAGTTGTTGTTGTTGACGTTGTTGTTGTTGTTGTTTATTTGACGTTTTTGTTGCTGATGTTGTTGTTGTTGTTGTTGTTGTCTATTTGACGTTGTTGTAGTTGTTATTGTTGTTGTTGTTTATTTGACATTGTTGTTGTTGTTGTTTATTTGACGTTGTTGTTGTTGTTTATTTGACGTTGTTGTTGTTGTTTATTTGACGTTGTTGTCGTTGACGATGTTGTTGTTGTTGTTGTTGTTTATTTGACATTGTTGTTGTTGTTTATTTGACGTTGTTTATTTGACATTGTTTATTTGACGTTGTTGTTGTTGTTGTTGTTGTTTATTTGACATTGTTGTTGTTGACGGTGTTGTTGTTGTTGTTTATTTGACGTTGTTGTTGTTGTTGACAGTGTTGTTGTTGTTATTTATTTGACGTTGTTGTTGTTGTTGTTTATTTGACGTTAGTTGTTGTTGTTGTTGTTTTTTATTTGACGTTGTTGTTGTTGTTATTTATTTGACGTTGTTGTTGTTGATGTTGTTGTTGTTATTTATTTGATGTTTTTGTTGTTGTTGATGTTGTTGTTGTTATTTATTTGACGGTGATGTGGGTGACATTGTTGTTGTTGTTTATTTGACGTTGTTGTTGTTGTTTATTTGACGTAGTTGTTGTTGTTGACGTTGTTGTTGTTGTTGTTTATTTGATGTTTTTGTTGTTGTTGATGTTGTTGTTGTTGTTTATTTGACGTTGTTGTTGTTGTTGTTGTTTATTTGACGTTGTTGTTGTTGACGGTGTTGTTGTTGTTATTTATTTGACGTTGTTGTTGTTGTTGTTTATTTGACGTTGTTGTTGTTGACGTTGTTGTTGGCTTTGTTTATTTGACGTTGTTGTTGTTGTTGACATAGTTGTTATTGTTGTTGTTTATTTGACGTTTTTGTTGTTGTTGATGTTGTTGTTGTTTTCGTTGTTGTTTATTTGACGTTGTTGTAGTTGTTTAATTGACGTTGTTGTTGTTGTTGTTTATTTGAAGTTGTTGTTGTTGTTGTTATTGTTGTTGTTTTTGTTTATTTGACGTTGTTGTTGTTGTTGTTTATTTGGCGCTGTTGTTGTTTTTGTTGTTTATTTGACGTTGTTGTTGTTATTTATTTGACGTTGTTGTGTGTGACATTGTTGTTGTTGTTGTTTATTTGACGTTGTTGTTGTTGTTTATTTGACGTAGTTGTTGTTGTTGACGTTGTTGTTGTTGTTGTTGTTGTTGTTTATTTGACGTTTTTGTTGTTGTTGATGTTGTTGTTGTTGTTGTTGTTTTATATTTGACGTTGTTGTAGTTGTTATTGTTGTTGTTGTTTATTTGACATTGTTGTTGTTGTTGTTTATTTGACGTTGTTGTTGTTGTTTATTTGATGTTGTTGTTGTTGTTTATTTGACGTTGTTGTTGTTGACGGTGTTGTTGTTGTTGTTGTTTATTTGACATTGTTGTTGTTGTTGTTGACGTTGTTGTTGTTTATTTGACATTGTTGTTGTTGTTGTTGTTGACGTTGTTGTTGTTGTTGTTTATTTGACTTTGTTGTTGTTGTTGTTTATTTGACGTTGTTGTTGTTGTTGTTGAATTAGTTGTTGTTGTTGTTTATTTGACGTTGTTGTTGTTGTTGACGTTGTTGTTTATTTGACGTTGTTGTTGTTGTTTATTTGACGTTGTTGTTGTTGTTCTTTATTTGACGTTGTTGTCGTTGTTGTTGTTTATTTGACGTTGTTGTTGTTGTCGACGTTGTTGTTGTTGTTGTTTATTTGACATTGTTGTTGTTGTTATTGTATATTTGACGTTGTTGTTGTTTTTTATTTGGCGTTGTTGTTGTTGTATTTGACGTTGTTGTTGTTTACATGACGTTGTTGTTGTTGTTGACGTTGTTTTTGTTGTTGTTTATTTGACGTTGTTGTTGTTTATTTGACGTTGTTGTTGTTGTTGTTTATTTGACGTTGTTGTTGTTGTTGTTTATTTGACGTTGTTGTTGTTGACATAGTTGTTGTTGTTGTTGTTTAGTTGACGTTGTTGTTGTTGTTGACGTTGTTGTTGTTGTTGACGTTGTTGTTGTTGTTGTTTAGTTGACGTTGTTGTTGTTGTTGACGTTGTTGTTGGTGTTGACGTTGTTGTTGTTGTTGTTTATTTGACGTTGTTGTTGTTGTTGACATAGTTGTTGTTGTTGTTTTTTATTTGACGCTGTTGTTGTTGTTGTTGACGTTGTTGTTGTTGTTTATTTGACGTTGTTGTTGTTTATTTGACATTGTTGTTGTTGTTGACGTTGTTGTTGTTGTTTATTTGACATTGTTGTTGTTGTTGTTGACGTTGTTGTTGTTGTTGTTGTTTATTTGACTTTGTTGTTGTTGTTGTTTATTTGACGTTGTTGTTGTTGTTGTTGTTGTTGACTTGGTTGTTGTTGTTGTATATTTGACGTTGTTGTTGTTGTTGACGTTGTTGTTTATTCGACGTTGTTGTTGTTGTTTATTTGACGTTGTTGTTGTTGTTGACGTTGTTGTTGTTGTTTATTTAACGTTGTTGTTGTAATTTATTTGACATTGTTGTTGTTGTTGACATTGTTGTTGTTGTTGTTGTTTATTTGACATTGTTGTTGTTGTTGTTTATTTGACGTTGTTTTAGTATTGTTGTTTATTTGACATTGTTGTTGTTATTTATTTGACGGTGATGTGGGTGACATTGTTGTTGTTGTTTATTTGACGTTGTTGTTGTTGTTTATTTGACGTAGTTGTTGTTGTTGACGTTGTTGTTGTTGTTTATTTGATGTTTTTGTTGTTGTTGATGTTGTTGTTGTTATTTATTTGACGGTGATGTGGGTGACATTGTTGTTGTTGTTTATTTGACGTTGTTGTTGTTGTTTATTTGACGTAGTTGTTGTTGTTGACGTTGTTGTTGTTGTTGTTTATTTGATGTTTTTGTTGTTGTTGATGTTGTTGTTGTTGTTTATTTGACGTTGTTGTTGTTGTTGTTTATTTGACGTTGTTGTTGTTGTTATTTATTTGACGTTGTTGTTGTTGTTGTTTATTTGACGTTGTTGTTGTTGACGTTGTTGTTGGCTTTGTTTATTTGACGTTGTTGTTGTTGTTGACATAGTTGTTATTGTTGTTGTTTATTTGACGTTTTTGTTGTTGTTGATGTTGTTGTTGTTTTCGTTGTTGTTTATTTGACGTTGTTGTAGTTGTTTAATTGACGTTGTTGTTGTTGTTGTTTATTTGAAGTTGTTGTTGTTGTTGTTATTGTTGTTGTTTTTGTTTATTTGACGTTGTTGTTGTTGTTGTTTATTTGGCGCTGTTGTTGTTTTTGTTGTTTATTTGACGTTGTTGTTGTTATTTATTTGACGTTGTTGTGTGTGACATTGTTGTTGTTGTTGTTTATTTGACGTTGTTGTTGTTGTTTATTTGACGTAGTTGTTGTTGTTGACGTTGTTGTTGTTGTTGTTGTTGTTGTTGTTTATTTGACGTTTTTGTTGTTGTTGATGTTGTTGTTGTTGTTGTTTTATATTTGACGTTGTTGTAGTTGTTATTGTTGTTGTTGTTTATTTGACATTGTTGTTGTTGTTGTTTATTTGACGTTGTTGTTGTTGTTTATTTGATGTTGTTGTTGTTGTTTATTTGACGTTGTTGTTGTTGACGGTGTTGTTGTTGTTGTTGTTTATTTGACATTGTTGTTGTTGTTGTTGACGTTGTTGTTGTTTATTTGACATTGTTGTTGTTGTTGTTGTTGACGTTGTTGTTGTTGTTGTTTATTTGACTTTGTTGTTGTTGTTGTTTATTTGACGTTGTTGTTGTTGTTGTTGAATTAGTTGTTGTTGTTGTTTATTTGACGTTGTTGTTGTTGTTGACGTTGTTGTTTATTTGACGTTGTTGTTGTTGTTTATTTGACGTTGTTGTTGTTGTTGACGTTGTTGTTGTTGTTTATTTGACGTTGTTGTTGTAATTTATTTGACATTGTTATTGTTGTTGACATTGTTGTTGTTGTTGTTGTTGTTTATTTGACATTGTTGTTGTCGTTGTTCACGTTGTTGTTGTTGTTGTTGTTGTTTATTTGACGTTGTTTTAGTATTGTTGTTTATTTGACATTGTTGTTGTTATTTATTTTACGTTGATGTGGGTGACATTGTTGTTGTTGTTTATTTGACGTTGTTGTTGTTGTTTATTTGACGTAGTTGTTGTTGTTGAAGTTGTTGTTGTTGTTTATTTGACGTTTTTGTTGTTGTTGTTGTTTATTTGGCGTTGTTGTTGTTGTTGTTGTTTATTTGACGTTGTTGTTGTTGACGGTGTTGTTGTTGTTATTTATTTGACGTTGTTCTTGTTGTTGTTTATTTGACGTTGTTGTTGTTGTTGTTGTTTATTTGACGTTGTTGTTGTTGTTGTTGTTGTTTATTTGACGTTGTTGTTGTTGACGGTGTTGTTGTTGTTGTTGTTGTTTATTTGACATTGTTGTTGTTGTTGTTGACGTTGTTGTTGTTTATTTGACATTGTTGTTATTGTTGTTGTTGACGTTGTTGTTGTTGTTGTTTATTTGACTTTGTTGTTGTTGTTGTTTATTTGACGTTGTTGTTGTTGTTGACTTAGTTGTTGTTGTGGTTTATTTGACGTTGTTTTTGTTGTTGACGTTGTTGTTTATTTGACGTTGTTGTTGTTGTTGTTTATTTGACGTTGTTAATTTAATTTATTTGACATTGTTGTTGTTGTTGACGTTGTTGTTGTTGTTTATTTGACATTGTTGTTGTTGTTGACGTTGTTGTTGTTGTTGTTGTTTATTTGACGTTGTTTTATTATTGTTATTTATTTGACATTGTTGTTGTAATTTATTTGACGTTGTTGTGGGTGACATTGTTGTTGTTGTTTATTTGACGTTGTTGTTTTTGTTTATTTGACGTTGTTGTTGTTGTTGTTTATTTGACATTGTTGTCGTTGTTGTTGACATTGTTGTTGTTGTTTATTTGACGTTGTTGTTGTTGTTGTTGTTTATTTGACATTGTTGTTGTTGTTTATTTGACGTTGTTGTTGACGTTGTTGTTGTTGTTATTGTTTATTTGACGTTGTTGTTGTTGTTTATTTGACGTAGTTATTGTTGTTGACATTGTTGTTGTTGTTGTTTATTTGACGTTTTTGTTGTTGATGTTGTTGTTGTTTTCGTTGTTGTTTATTTGACGTTGTTGTAGTTGTTTAATTGACATTGTTGTAGGTGTTGTTTATTTGACGTTGTTGTTGTTGTTGTTTATTTGACGTTGTTGTTGTTGTTGTTGTTGTTTATTTGACGTTGTTGTTGTTGTTGTTTATTTGACATTGTTGTTGTTGTTGTTATTGTTTATTTGACGTTGTTGTTGTTGTTTATTTGGCATTGTTGTTGTTGTTGTTGACGTTGTTGTTGTTGTTGTTGTTTATTTGACGTTGTTGTTGTTGATGTTGTTTTTGTTGTTGTTTATTTGACATTGTTGTTGTTGTTTATTTGACGTTGTTGTTGTTGTTGTTTATTTGACGTTGTTGTTGTTGTTTATTTGACATTGTTGTTGTTGACGGTGTTGTTGTTGTTGTTTATTTGACGTTGTTGTTGTTGTTGTTATTTATTTGACGTTGTTGTTGTTGACGTTGTTGTTGTTGTTTATTTGACGTTGTTGTTGTTGACATAGTTGTTGTTGTTGTTGTTGTTTATTTGACGTTGTTGTTGTTGTTGTTTATTTGACGTTGTTGTTGTTGTTGACATAGTTGTTGTTGTTTTTTATTTGACGTTGTTGTTGTTGTTGACGTTGTTGTTGTTGTTGTTTATTTGACGTTGTTGTTGTTGTTGTTTTCGTTGTTATTTATTTGACGTTGTTGTAGTTGTTTAATTGACGTTATTGTTGTTGTTGTTTATTTGACGTTGTTGTTGTTGTTATTGTTGTTGTTGTTGTTTATTTGACGTTGTTGTTGTTGTTGTTGTTTATTTGACGTTGTTGTTGTTATTTATTTGACGTTGTTGTGGGTGACATTGTTGTTGTTGTTGTTTATTTGACGTTGTTGTTGTTGTTGTTTATTTGACGTAGTTGTTGTTGTTGACGTTGTTGTTGTTGTTGTTTATTTGACGTTTTTGTTGCTGATGTTGTTGTTGTTGTTGTCTATTTGACGTTGTTGTAGTTGTTATTGTTGTTGTTGTTTATTTGACATTGTTGTTGTTGTTGTTTATTTGACGTTGTTGTTGTTGTTTATTTGACGTTGTTGTTGTTGTTTATTTGACGTTGTTGTCGTTGACGATGTTGTTGTTGTTGTTGTTGTTTATTTGACATTGTTGTTGTTGTTTATTTGACGTTGTTTATTTGACATTGTTTATTTGACGTTGTTGTTGTTGTTGTTGTTGTTTATTTGACATTGTTGTTGTTGACGGTGTTGTTGTTGTTGTTTATTTGACGTTGTTGTTGTTGTTGACAGTGTTGTTGTTGTTATTTATTTGACGTTGTTGTTGTTGTTGTTTATTTGACGTTAGTTGTTGTTGTTGTTGTTTTTTATTTGACGTTGTTGTTGTTGTTATTTATTTGACGTTGTTGTTGTTGTTTATTTGACGTTGTTGTTGTTGTTGTTTATTTGACGTTGTTGTTGTTGTTGACATAGTTGTTGTTGTTGTTTATTTGACGTTGTTGTTGTTGTTGTTTATTTGACGCTATTGTTGTTGTTTATTTGACATTGTTGTTGTTGTTGTTGTTGTTTATTTGACGTTATTGTTGTTGTTTATTTGACGTTGTTGTTGTTGTTGTTTATTTGACATTGTTGTTGTTGACGGTGTTGTTGTTGTTGTTTATTTGACGTTGTTGTTGTTGTTGTTATTTATTTGACGTTGTTGTTGTTGACGTTGTTGTTGTTGTTTATTTGACGTTGTTGTTGTTGACATAGTTGTTGTTGTTGTTGTTGTTTATTTGACGTTGTTGTTGTTGTTGTTTATTTGACGTTGTTGTTGTTGTTGACATAGTTGTTGTTGTTTTTTATTTGACGTTGTTGTTGTTGTTGACGTTGTTGTTGTTGTTGTTTATTTGACGTTGTTGTTGTTCTTGTTTTCGTTGTTGTTTATTTGACGTTGTTGTAGTTGTTTAATTGACGTTATTGTTGTTGTTGTTTATTTGACGTTGTTGTTGTTGTTATTGTTATTGTTGTTGTTTATTTGACGTTGTTGTTGTTGTTTATTTGACGTTGTTGTTGTTGTTGTTTATTTGACGTTGTTGTTGTTGTTGTTTATTTGACGTTGTTGTTGTTATTTATTTGACGTTGTTGTGGGTGACATTGTTGTTGTTGTTGTTTATTTGACGTTGTTGTTGTTGTTGTTTATTTGACGTTGTTGTTGTTGACGTTGTTGTTGTTGTTGTTGTTGTTTATTTGACGTTTTTGTTGTTGATGTTGTTGTTGTTGTTGTTGTTGTCTATTTGACGTTGTTGTAGTTGTTATTGTTGTTGTTGTTTATTTGACATTGTTGTTGTTGTTGTTTATTTGACGTTGTTGTTGTTGTTTATTTGACGTTGTTGTTGTTGTTGTTTATTTGACGGTGTTGTTGTCGTTGACGGTGTTGTTGTTGTTGTTGTTGTTTATTTGACATTGTTGTTGTTGTTGTTGACGTTGTTGTTGTTTATTTGACGTTGTTGTTGTTGTTGTTGTTCTTCTTCTTCTTTATTTGACGTTGTTATTGTTTATTTGACGTTGTTGTTGTTGTTGTTGTTGTTGTTTATTTAACATTTCTGTTGTTGACGTTGTTGTTGTTATTATTTATTTGACGTTATTGTTGTTATTTATTTGACGTAGTTGTTGTTGTTGACTATGTTGTTGTTGTTGTTGTTGTTGTTGTTTATTTGACGTTTTTGTTGTTGTTGATGTTGTTGTTGTTGTTGTTTATTTGACGTTGTTGTTGTTGTTTATTTGACGTTGTTGTTGACGGTGTTGTTGTTGTTATTTATTTGACGTTGTTGTTGTTGTTGTTTATTTGACGTTGTTGTTGTTGACGTTGTTGTTGTTGTTGTTTATTTGACGTTGTTGTTGTTGTTGACATAGTTGTTGTTGTTGTTGTTTATTTGACGTTTTTGTTGTTGTTGATGTTGTTGTTGTTTTCGTTGTTGTTTATTTAACGTTGTTGTAGTTGTTTAATTGGAGTTATTGTTGTTGTTGTTGTTTATTTGACGTTGTTGTTGTTGTTATTGTTGTTGTTGTTGTTTATTTGACGTTGTTGTTGTTGTTCTTTATTTGACGTTGTTGTCGTTGTTGTTGTTTATTTAACGTTGTTGTTGTTGTCGACGTTGTTGTTGTTGTTGTTGTTTATTTGGCATTGTTGTTGTTGTTGTTATTGTTTATTTGACGTTGTTGTTGTTGTTGTTGTTTATTTGGCGTTGTTGTTGTTGTATTTGACGTTGTTGTTGTTTATATGACGTTGTTGTTGTTGTTGACGTTGTTGTTGTTGTTGTTTATTTGACGTTGTTGTTGTTGTTGTTGTTTATTTGACGTTGTTGTTGTTGTTGTTTATTTGACGTTGTTGTTGTTGTTTATTTGACGTTGGTGTTGTTGACATAATTGTTGTTGTTGTTGTTTATTTGACGTTGTTGTTCTTGTTGACGTTGTTGTTGTTGTTGTTTATTTGACGTTGTTGTTGTTGTTGACATAGTTGTTGTTGTTGTTTTTTATTTGACGTTGTTGTTGTTGTTGACGTTGTTGTTGTTGTTTATTTGACATTGTTGTTGTTGTTGACGTTGTTGTTGTTGTTTATTTGACATTGTTGTTGTTGTTGTTGTTGACGTTGTTGTTGTTGTTGTTTATTTGACTTTGTTGTTGTTGTTGTTTATTTGACGTTGTTGTTGTTTTTGACGTTGTTGTTGTTGTTGTTGTTGTTTATTTGATGTTTTTGTTGTTGATGTTGTTGTTGTTGTTGTTGTTGTCTATTTGACGTTGTTGTAGTTGTTATTGTTGTTGTTGTTTATTTGACATTGTTGTTGTTGTTGTTTATTTGACGTTGTTGTCGTTGTTTATTTGACGTTGTTGTTGTTGTTGTTTATTTGACGTTGTTGTCGTTGACGGTGTTGTTGTTGTTGTTGTTGTTTATTTGACATTGTTGTTGTTGTTGTTGACGTTGTTGTTGTTTATTTGACATTGTTGTTGTTGTTGTTGACGTTGTTGTTGTTTATTTGACATTGTTGTTGTTGTTGTTGTTGTTCTTCTTCTTCTTCTTTATTTGACGTTGTTATTGTTTATTTGACGTTGTTGTTGTTGTTGTTGTTTATTTAACGTTGTTGTTGTTGTTGTTGATGTTGTTGTTGTTGTTATTGTTTATTTGACGTTATTGTTGTTATTTATTTGACGTAGTTGTTGTTGTTGACGTTGTTGTTTTTGTTGTTGTTTATTTGACGTTTTTGTTGTTGTTGATGTTGTTGTTGTTGTTGTTTATTTGACGTTGTTGTTGTTGTTTATTTGACGTTGTTGTTGTTGACGGTGTTGTTGTTGTTATTTATTTGACGTTGTTGTTGTTGTTGTTTATTTGACGTTGTTGTTGTTGACGTTGTTGTTGTTGTTGTTGTTTATTTGACGTTGTTGTTGTTGTTGACATAGTTGTTGTTGTTGTTTATTTGACGTTGTTGTTGTTGTTTATTTGACGTTGTTGTTGTTGTTTATTTGACGTTGTTGTTGTTGTTATTTATTTGACGTTGTTGTTGTTGTTTATTTGACATTGTTGTTGTTGACGGTGTTGTTGTTGTTGTTTATTTGACGTTGTTGTTGTTGTTGTTATTTATTTGACGTTGTTGTTGTTGACGTTGTTGTTGTTGTTTATTTGACGTTGTTGTTGTTGACATAGTTGTTGTTGTTGTTGTTTACTTGACGTTGTTGTTGTTGTTGTTTATTTGACGTTGTTGTTGTTGTTGACATAGTTGTTGTTGTTTTAATTTGACGTTGTTGTTGTTGTTGACGTTGTTGTTGTTGTTGTTTATTTGACGTTGTTGTTGTTCTTGTTTTCGTTGTTGTTTATTTGACGTTGTTGTAGTTGTTTAATTGACGTTATTGTTGTTGTTGTTTATTTGACGTTGTTGTTGTTGTTATTGTTGTTGTTGTTGTTTATTTGACGTTGTTGTTGTTGTTTATTTGACGTTGTTGTTGTTGTTGTTTATTTGACGTTGTTGT
Source organism: Vicia faba (assembly GCA_948472305.1). Taxonomy (NCBI): domain Eukaryota; kingdom Viridiplantae; phylum Streptophyta; class Magnoliopsida; order Fabales; family Fabaceae; genus Vicia; species Vicia faba. The sequence continues at coordinate 463,640,095 of OX451739.1, read as the reverse complement.
TGTTGTTGTTTATTTGACGTTGTTGTTGTTATTTATTTGACGTTGTTGTGGGTGACAGTGTTGTTGTTGTTGTTTATTTGACGTTGTTGTTGTTGTTGTTTATTTGACGTTGTTGTTGTTGACGTTGTTGTTGTTGTTGTTGTTGTTTATTTGACGTTTTTGTTGTTGATGTTGTTGTTGTTGTTGTTGTTGTTGTCTATTTGACGTTGTTGTAGTTGTTATTGTTGTTGTTGTTTATTTGACATTGTTGTTGTTGTTGTTTATTTGACGTTGTTGTTGTTGTTTATTTGACGTTGTTGTTGTTGTTGTTTATTTGACGGTGTTGTTGTCGTTGACGGTGTTGTTGTTGTTGTTGTTGTTTATTTGACATTGTTGTTGTTGTTGTTGACGTTGTTGTTGTTTATTTGACGTTGTTGTTGTTGTTGTTGTTCTTCTTCTTCTTTATTTGACGTTGTTATTGTTTATTTGACGTTGTTGTTGTTGTTGTTGTTGTTTATTTAACATTTCTGTTGTTGACGTTGTTGTTGTTATTATTTATTTGACGTTATTGTTGTTATTTATTTGACGTAGTTGTTGTTGTTGACGTTGTTGTTGTTGTTGTTGTTGTTGTTTATTTGACGTTTTTGTTGTTGTTGATGTTGTTGTTGTTGTTGTTTATTTGACGTTGTTGTTGTTGTTTATTTGACGTTGTTGTTGACGGTGTTGTTGTTGTTATTTATTTGACGTTGTTGTTGTTGTTGTTTATTTGACGTTGTTGTTGTTGACGTTGTTGTTGTTGTTGTTTATTTGACGTTGTTGTTGTTGTTGACATAGTTGTTGTTGTTGTTGTTTATTTGACGTTTTTGTTGTTGTTGATGTTGTTGTTGTTTTCGTTGTTGTTTATTTAACGTTGTTGTAGTTGTTTAATTGGAGTTATTGTTGTTGTTGTTGTTTATTTGACGTTGTTGTTGTTGTTATTGTTGTTGTTGTTGTTTATTTGACGTTGTTGTTGTTGTTCTTTATTTGACGTTGTTGTCGTTGTTGTTGTTTATTTGACGTTGTTGTTGTTGTCGACGTTGTTGTTGTTGTTGTTGTTTATTTGACATTGTTGTTGTTGTTGTTATTGTTTATTTGACGTTGTTGTTGTTGTTGTTGTTTATTTGGTGTTGTTGTTGTTGTATTTGACGTTGTTGTTGTTTATATGACGTTGTTGTTGTTGTTGACGTTGTTGTTGTTGTTGTTTATTTGACGTTGTTGTTGTTGTTGTTGTTTATTTGACGTTGTTGTTGTTGTTGTTTATTTGACGTTGTTGTTGTTGTTTATTTGACGTTGGTGTTGTTGACATAATTGTTGTTGTTGTTGTTTATTTGACGTTGTTGTTCTTGTTGACGTTGTTGTTGTTGTTGTTTATTTGACGTTGTTGTTGTTGTTGACATAGTTGTTGTTGTTGTTTTTTATTTGACGTTGTTGTTGTTGTTGACGTTGTTGTTGTTGTTTATTTGACATTGTTGTTGTTGTTGACGTTGTTGTTGTTGTTTATTTGACATTGTTGTTGTTGTTGTTGTTGTTGACGTTGTTGTTGTTGTTGTTTATTTGACTTTGTTGTTGTTGTTGTTTATTTGACGTTGTTGTTGTTTTTGACGTTGTTGTTGTTGTTGTTGTTGTTTATTTGACGTTTTTGTTGTTGATGTTGTTGTTGTTGTTGTTGTTGTCTATTTGACGTTGTTGTAGTTGTTATTGTTGTTGTTGTTTATTTGACATTGTTGTTGTTGTTGTTTATTTGACGTTGTTGTCGTTGTTTATTTGACGTTGTTGTTGTTGTTGTTTATTTGACGTTGTTGTCGTTGACGGTGTTGTTGTTGTTGTTGTTGTTTATTTGACATTGTTGTTGTTGTTGTTGACGTTGTTGTTGTTTATTTGACATTGTTGTTGTTGTTGTTGTTGTTCTTCTTCTTCTTCTTTATTTGACGTTGTTATTGTTTATTTGACGTTGTTGTTGTTGTTGTTGTTTATTTAACGTTGTTGTTGTTGTTGTTGATGTTGTTGTTGTTGTTATTGTTTATTTGACGTTATTGTTGTTATTTATTTGACGTAGTTGTTGTTGTTGACGTTGTTGTTTTTGTTGTTGTTTATTTGACGTTTTTGTTGTTGTTGATGTTGTTGTTGTTGTTGTTTATTTGACGTTGTTGTTGTTGTTTATTTGACGTTGTTGTTGTTGACGGTGTTGTTGTTGTTATTTATTTGACGTTGTTGTTGTTGTTGTTTATTTGACGTTGTTGTTGTTGACGTTGTTGTTGTTGTTGTTGTTTATTTGACGTTGTTGTTGTTGTTGACATAGTTGTTGTTGTTGTTGTTTATTTGACGTTGTTGTTGTTGTTTATTTGACGTTGTTGTTGTTGTTTATTTGACGTTGTTGTTGTTGTTATTTATTTGACGTTGTTGTTGTTGTTTATTTGACATTGTTGTTGTTGACGGTGTTGTTGTTGTTGTTTATTTGACGTTGTTGTTGTTGTTGTTATTTATTTGACGTTGTTGTTGTTGACGTTGTTGTTGTTGTTTATTTGACGTTGTTGTTGTTGACATAGTTGTTGTTGTTGTTGTTTACTTGACGTTGTTGTTGTTGTTGTTTATTTGACGTTGTTGTTGTTGTTGACATAGTTGTTGTTGTTTTAATTTGACGTTGTTGTTGTTGTTGACGTTGTTGTTGTTGTTGTTTATTTGACGTTGTTGTTGTTCTTGTTTTCGTTGTTGTTTATTTGACGTTGTTGTAGTTGTTTAATTGACGTTATTGTTGTTGTTGTTTATTTGACGTTGTTGTTGTTGTTATTGTTGTTGTTGTTGTTTATTTGACGTTGTTGTTGTTGTTTATTTGACGTTGTTGTTGTTGTTGTTTATTTGACGTTGTTGTTGTTATTTATTTGACGTTGTTGTGGGTGACATTGTTGTTGTTGTTGTTTATTTGACGTTGTTGTTGTTGTTGTTTATTTGACGTTGTTATTGTTGTTGACGTTGTTGTTGTTGTTGTTTATTTGACGTTTTTGTTGTTGATGTTGTTGTTGTTGTTGTTGTCTATTTGACGTTGTTGTAGTTGTTATTGTTGTTGTTGTTTATTTGACATTGTTGTTGTTGTTGATTATTTGACGTTGTTGTTGTTGTTTATTTGACGTTGTTGTTGTTGTTGTTTATTTGACGTTGTTGTCGTTGACGGTGTTGTTGTTGTTGTTGTTTATTTGACATTGTTGTTGTTGTTGTTGACGTTGTTGTTGTTTATTTGACGTTGTTGTTGTTGTTGTTGTTGTTGTTGTTGTTGTTGTTCTTCTTCTTCTTTATTTGACGTTGTTATTATTTATTTGACGTTGTTGTTGTTGTTGTTGTTTATTTAATGTTTCTGTTGTTGACGTTGTTGTTGTTATTGTTTATTTGACGTTATTGTTGTTATTTATTTGACGTAGTTGTTGTTGTTGACGTTGTTGTTGTTGTTGTTTATTTGACGTTTTTGTTGTTGTTGATGTTGTTGTTGTTGTTGTTTATTTGACGTTGTTGTTGTTGTTTATTTGACGTTGTTGTTGACGGTGTTGTTGTTGTTATTTATTTGACGTTGTTGTTGTTGTTGTTTATTTGACGTTGTTGTTGTTGACGTTGTTGTTGTTGTTGTTTATTTGACGTTGTTGTTGTTGTTGACATAGTTGTTGTTGTTGTTGTTTATTTGACGTTTTTGTTGTTGTTGATGTTGTTGTTGTTTTCGTTGTTGTTTATTTAACGTTGTTGTAGTTGTTTAATTGGAGTTGTTGTTGTTGTTGTTTATTTGACGTTGTTGTTGTTGTTATTGTTGTTGTTGTTGTTGTTTATTTGACGTTGTTGTTGTTGTTCTTTATTTGACGTTGTTGTCGTTGTTGTTGTTTATTTGACTTTGTTGTTGTTGTCGACGTTGTTGTTGTTGTTGTTGTTTATTTGACATTGTTGTTGTTGTTGTTATTGTTTATTTGACGTTGTTGTTGTTGTTGTTTATTTGGCGTTGTTGTTGTTGTATTTGACGTTGTTGTTGTTTATATGACGTTGTTGTTATTGTTGACATTGTTTTTGTTGTTGTTTATTTGACGTTGTTGTTGTTGTTGTTTATTTGACGTTGTTGTTGTTGTTGTTTATTTGACGTTGTTGTTGTTGTTGTTGTTGTTTATTTGACGTTGTTGTTGTTGACATAATTGTTGTTGTTGTTGTTTATTTGACGTTGTTGTTGTTGTTGACGTTGTTGTTGTTGTTTATTTGACGTTGTTGTTGTTGTTGACATAGTTGTTATTGTTGTTGTTTATTTGACGTTGTTGTTGTTGTTGACGTTGTTGTTGTTGTTTATTTGACGTTGTTGTTGTTGTTTATTTGACATTGTTGTTGTTGTTGACGTTGTTGTTGTTGTTTATTTGACATTGTTGTTGTTGTTGTTATTGTTGACGTTGTTGTTGTTGTTTATTTGACGTTGTTGTTGTTGTTGACGTTGTTGTTGTTGTTGTTGTTGTTGTTGTTTATTTGACGTTTTTGTTGTTGATGTTGTTGTTGTTGTTGTTGTTGTCTATTTGACGTTGTTGTAGTTGTTATTGTTGTTGTTGTTTATTTGACATTGTTGTTGTTGTTGTTTATTTGACGTTGTTGTCGTTATTTATTTGACGTTGTTGTTGTTGTTGTTTATTTGACGTTGTTGTCGTTGACGGTGTTGTTGTTGTTGTTGTTGTTTATTTGACATTGTTGTTGTTGTTGTTGACGTTGTTGTTGTTTATTTGACGTTGTTGTTGTTGTTGTTGTTCTTCTTCTTCTTCTTCTTTATTTGACGTTGTTATTGTTTATTTGACGTTGTTGTTGTTGTTGTTGTTTATTTAACGTTGTTGTTGTTGTTGATGTTGTTGTTGTTGTTATTGTTTATTTGACGTTATTGTTGTTATTTATTTGACGTAGTTGTTGTTGTTGACGTTGTTGTTGTTGTTGTTGTTTATTTGACGTTTTTGTTGTTGTTGATGTTGTTGTTGTTGTTGTTTATTTGACGTTGTTGTTGTTGTTTATTTGACGTTGTTGTTGTTGACGGTGTTGTTGTTGTTATTTATTTGACGTTGTTGTTGTTGTTGTTTATTTGACGTTGTTGTTGTTGACGTTGTTGTTGTTGACGTTGTTGTTGTTGTTGTTGTTTATTTGACGTTGTTGTTGTTGTTGACATAGTTGTTGTTGTTGTTTATTTGACGTTTTTGTTGTTGTTGATGTTGTTGTTGTTTTCGTTTTTGTTTATTTAACGTTGTTGTAGTTGTTTAATTGGAGTTGTTGTTGTTGTTGTTTATTTGACATTGTTGTTGTTGTTATTGTTGTTGTTGTTGTTTATTTGACGTTGTTGTTGTTGTTCTTTATTTGACGTTGTTGTCGTTGTTGTTGTTTATTTGACGTTGTTGTTGTTGTCGACGTTGTTGTTGTTGTTGTTGTTTATTTGACATTGTTGTTGTTGTTGTTATTGTTTATTTGACGTTGTTATTGTTGTTGTTGTTTATTTGGCGTTGTTGTTGTTGTTGTATTTGACGTTGTTGTTGTTTATATGACGTTGTTGTTGTTGTTGACGTTGTTTTTGTTGTTGTTTATTTGACGTTGTTGTTGTTGTTGTTTATTTGACGTTGTTGTTGTTGTTGTTTATTTGACGTTGTTGTTGTTGTTGTTTATTTGACGTTGTTGTTGTTGACATAGGTGTTGTTGTTGTTGTTTATTTGACGTTGTTGTTGTTGTTGACGTTGTTGTTGTTGTTGTTTATTTGACGTTGTTGTTGTTGTTGACATAGTTGTTGTTGTTGTTTTTTATTTGACGTTGTTGTTGTTGTTGACGTTGTTGTTGTTGTTTATTTGACGTTGTTGTTGTTGTTTATTTGACATTGTTGTTGTTGTTGACGTTGTTGTTGTTGTTTATTTGACATTGTTGTTGTTGTTGTTGACGTTGTTGTTGTTGTTTATTTGACTTTGTTGTTGTTGTTGTTTATTTGACGTTGTTGTTGTTGTTGTTGTTGACTTAGTTGTTGCTGTTGTATATTTGACGTTGTTGTTGTTGTTGACGTTGTTGTTGTTGTTGTTGTTTATTTGACGTTTTTGTTGTTGTTGATGTTGTTGTTGTTGTTGTTTTATATTTGACGTTGTTGTAGTTGTTATTGTTGTTGTTGTTTATTTGACATTGTTGTTGTTGTTGTTTATTTGACGTTGTTGTTGTTGTTTATTTGACGTTGTTGTTGTTGACGGTGTTGTTGTTGTTGTTGTTTATTTGACATTGTTGTTGTTGTTGTTGACGTTGTTGTTGTTTATTTGACATTGTTGTTGTTGTTGTTGTTGACGTTGTTATTGTTGTTGTTTATTTGACTTTGTTGTTGTTGTTGTTTATTTGACGTTGTTGTTGTTGTTGTTGAATTAGTTGTTGTTGTTGTTTATTTGACGTTGTTGTTGTTGTTGACATTGTTGTTTATTTGACGTTGTTGTTGTTGTTTATTTGACGTTGTTGTTGTTGTTTATTTGACGTTGTTATTGTTGTTGTTTATTTGACGTTGTTGTTGTAATTTATTTGACATTGTTATTGTTGTTGACATTGTTGTTGTTGTTTGTTTGACGTTGTTGTTGTTGTTTATTTGACATTGTTGTTGTCGTTGTTCACGTTGTTGTTGTTGTTTATTTGACATTGTTTTAGTATTGTTGTTTATTTGACATTATTGTTGTTATTTATTTGACGTTGATGTGGGTGACATTGTTGTTGTTGTTTATTTGACGTTGTTGTTGTTGTTTATTTGACGTAGTTGTTGTTGTTGACGTTGTTGTTGTTGTTTTTTATTTGACGTTTTTGTTGTTGTTGTTGTTGTTGTTTATTTGACGTTGTTGTTGTTGTTGTTGTTGTTGTTGTTTATTTGACGTTGTTGTTATTGACGGTGTTGTTGTTGTTATTTATTTGACGTTGTTCTTGTTGTTGTTTATTTGACGTTGTTGTTGTTGACGTTGTTGTTGTTGTTGTTTATTTGACATTGTTGTTGTTGTTTATTTGACGTTGTTGTTGTTGTTGTTGTTGTTTATTTGACGTTGTTGTTGTTGACGGTGTTGTTGTTGTTGTTTATTTGACATTGTTGTTGTTGTTGTTGACGTTGTTGTTGTTTATTTGACATTGTTGTTGTTGTTGTTGTTGTTGACGTTGTTGTTGTTGTTGTTTATTTGACTTTGTTGTTGTTGTTGTTTATTTGACGTTGTTGTTGTTGACTTAGTTGTTGTTGTTGTTTATTTGACGTTGTTTTTGTTGTTGACGTTGTTGTTTATTTGACGTTGTTGTTGTTGTTGTTTATTTGACGTTGTTGTTGTTGTTGTTTATTTGACGTTGTTGTTGTTATTTATTTGACATTGTTGTTGTTGTTGACGTTGTTGTTGTTTTTGTTGTTGTTTATTTGACATTGTTGTTGTTGTTGACGTTGTTGTTGTTGTTGTTTATTTGACGTTGTTTTATTATTGTTATTTATTTGACATTGTTGTTGTTATTTATTTGACGTTGTTGTGGGTGACATTGTTGTTGTTGTTTATTTGACGTTGCTGTTGTTGTTTATTTGACGTTGTTGTTGTTGTTGTTTATTTGACATTGTTGTTGTTGTTGTTGACATTGTTGTTGTTGTTTATTTGACGTTGTTGTTGTTGTTGTTGTTGTTGTTTATTTGACGTTGTTGTTGTTGTTGTTTATTTGATGTTGTTGTTGACGTTGTTGTTGTTGTTATTGTTTATTTGACGTTGTTGTTGTCGTTTATTTGACGTAGTTGTTGTTGTTGACGTTGTTGTTATTGTTGTTTATTTGACGTTTTTGTTGTTGATGTTGTTGTTGTTTTCGTTGTTGTTTATTTGACGTTGTTGTAGTTGTTGTTGTTGTTGTTGTTTATTTGACGTTGTTGTTGTTGTTGTTGTTGTTGTTTATTTGACGTTGTTGTTGTTGTTGTTGTTGTTGTTTATTTGACATTGTTGTTGTTGTTGTTATGTTTATTTGACGTTGTTGTTGTTGTTTATTTGGCGTTGTTATTGTTGTTGACGTTGTTGTTGTTGTTGTTTATTTGACGTTGTTGTTGTTGATGTTGTTTTTGATGTTGTTTATTTGACGTTGTTGTTGTTGTTTATTTGACGTTGTTGTTGTTGTTGTTGTTTATTTGACGTTGTTGTTGTTGTTGTTTATTTGACATTGTTGTTGTTGACGGTGTTGTTGTTGTTGTTTATTTGACGTTGTTGTTGTTGTTGTTATTTATTTGACGTTGTTGTTGTTGTTTATTTGACGTTGTTGTTGTTGACATAGTTGTTGTTGTTGTTGTTTATTTGACGTTGTTGTTGTTGTTGTTGTTTATTTGACGTTGTTGTTGTTGTTGACATAGTTGTTGTTGTTTTTTATTTGACGTTGTTGTTGTTGTTGACGTTGTTGTTGTTGTTTATTTGACGTTGTTGTTGTTGTTGTTTATTTGACATTGTTGTTGTTGTTGACGTTGTTGTTATTGTTTATTTGACATTGTTGTTGTTGTTGTTGTTGACGTTGTTGTTGTTGTTGTTATTGTTTATTTGACATTGTTGTTGTTGTTGTTGACGTTGTTGTTGACGTTGTTGTTGTTGACAGTGTTGTTGTTGTTATTTATTTGACGTTGTTGTTGTTGTTGTTTATTTGACGTTGTTGTTGTTGTTGTTTTTTATTTGACGTTGTTGTTGTTGTTTTTTATTTGACGTTGTTGTTGTTGTTGTTTATTTGACGTTGTTGTTGTTGTTTTGTTGTTTATTTGACGTTGTTGTTGTTGTTGACATAGTTGTTGTTGTTGTTTATTTGACGTTTTTGTTGTTGTTGATGTTGTTGTTGTTTTCGTTGTTGTTTATTTGACGTTGTTGTAGTTGTTTAATTGACGTTATTGTTGTTGTTGTTTATTTGACGTTGTTGTTGTTGTTGTTATTGGTGTTGTTGTTGTTGTTGTTTATTTGACGTTGTTGTTGTTGTTATTGGTGTTGTTGTTGTTTATTTGACGTTGTTGTTGTTATTTATTTGACGTTGTTGTGGGTGACATTGTTGTTGTTGTTGTTTATTTGACGTTGTTGTTGTTGTTGTTTATTTGACGTAGTTGTTGTTGTTGACGTTGTTGTTGTTGTTTATTTGACATTTTTGTTGTTGATGTTGTTGTTGTTGTTGTTGTATATTTGACGTTGTTGTAGTTGTTATTGTTGTTGTTGTTTATTTGACATTGTTGTTGTTGTTGTTGTTTATTTGACGTTGTTGTTGTTGTTTATTTGACGTTGTTGTTGTTGTTGTATATTTGACGTTGTTGTTGTTGACGGTGTTGTTGTTGTTGTTGTTGTTTATTTGACATTGTTGTTGTTGTTGTTGACGTTGTTGTTGTTTATTTGACATTGTTGTTATTGTTGTTGTTGTTGTTGTTCTTCTTCTTTATTTGACGTTGTTATTGTTTATTTGACGTTGATGTTGTTGTTGTTTATTTAACGTTGTTGTTGTTGACGTTGTTGTTGTTGTTATTGTTTATTTGACGTTGTTGTTGTTGTTTATTTGACGTAGTTGTTGTTGTTGACGTTGTTGTTATTGTTGTTTATTTGACGTTTTTGTTGTTGTTGATGTTGTTGTTGTTGTTGTTTATTTGACGTTGTTGTTGTTGTTGTTTATTTGACGTTGTTGTTGTTGACGGTGTTGTTGTTGTTATTTATTTGACGTTGTTGTTGTTGTTGTTTATTTGACGTTGTTGTTGTTGACGTTGTTGTTGTTGTTGTTTATTTGACGTTGTTGTTGTTGACATAGTTGTTGTTGTTGTTGTTTATTTGACATTTTTGTTGTTGTTGATGTTGTTGTTGTTTTCGTTGTTGTTTATTTGACGTTGTTGTAGTTGTTTAATTGACGTTGTTGTTGTTGTTGTTGTTGTTGTTGTTGTTTATTTGACATTGTTGTTGTTGTTGTTGTTCTTTATTTGACGTTGTTGTCGTTGTTGTTGTTTATTTGACGTTGTTGTTGTTGTCGACGTTGTTGTTGTTGTTGTTTATTTGACATTGTTGTTGTTGTTGTTATTGTTTATTTGACATTGTTGTTGTTGTTGTTTATTTGGCGTTGTTGTTGTTGTATTTGACGTTGTTGTTGTTTATTTGACGTTGTTGTTGTTGTTGACGTTGATTTTGTTGTTGTTTATTTGACGTTGTTGTTGTTTATTTGACGTTGTTGTTGATGTTGTTGTTGTTTATTTGACGTTGTTGTTGTTGTTGTTTATTTGACGTTGTTGTTGTTGACATAATTGTTGTTGTTGTTGTTGTTTATTTGACGTTGTTGTTGTTATTGACGTTGTTGTTGTTGTTGTTGTTTATTTGACGTTGTTGTTGTTGTTGACATAGTTGTTGTTGTTGTTTTTTATTTGACGTTGTTGTTGTTGTTGTTGACTTTGTTGTTGTTGTTGTTTATTTGACGTTGTTGTTGTTGTTTATTTGACATTGTTGTTGTTGTTGACGTTGTTGTTGTTGTTTATTTGACATTGTTATTGTTGTTGTTGTTGACGTTGTTGTTGTTGTTGTTTATTTGACTTTGTTGTTGTTGTTGTTTATTTGACGTTGTTGTTGTTGTTGTTGACTTAGTTGTTGTTGTTGTTTATTTGACGTTGTTGTTGTTGTTGACGTTGCTGTTTATTTGACGTTGTTGTTGTTGTTTATTTGACGTTGTTGTTGTTGTTGACGTTGTTGTTGTTGTTTATTTGACGTCGTTGTTGTAATTTATTTGACATTGTTGTTGTTGTTGACATTGTTGTTGTTGTTGTTGTTGTTGTTGTTGTTTATTTGACATTGTTGTTGTCGTTGTTCACGTTGTTGTTGTTGTTGTTTATTTGACGTTGTTTTAGTATTGTTGTTTATTTGACATTGTTGTTGTTATTTATTTGATGTTGATGTGGGTGACATTGTTGTTGTTGTTTATTTGACGTTGTTGTTGTTGTTTATTTGACGTAGTTGTTGTTGTTGACGTTGTTGTTGTTGTTTATTTTACGTTTTTGTTGTTGTTGATGTTGTTGTTGTTGTTGTTTATTTGACGTTGTTGTTGTTGTTGTTGTTTATTTGACGTTGTTGTTGTTGACGGAGTTGTTGTTGTTATTTATTTGACGTTGTTGTTGTTGTTGTTTATTTGACGTTGTTGTTGTTGACGTTGTTGTTGTTGTTGTTGTTGTTGTTTATTTGACGTTGTTGTTGTTGACATAGTTGTTGTTGTTGTTGTTGTGTATTTGACGTTTTTGTTGTTGTTGATGTTGTTGTTGTTTTCGTTGTTGTTTATTTGACGTTGTTGTAGTTGTTTAATTGACGTTGTTGTTGTTGTTGTTTATTTGAAGTTGTTGTTGTTGTTGTTATTGTTGTAGTTGTTGTTTATTTGACGTTGTTGTTGTTGTTGTTTATTTGGTGCTGTTGTTGTTTTTGTTGTTTATTTGACGTTGTTGTTGTTATTTATTTGATGTTGTTGTGGGTGACATTGTTGTTGTTGTTTATTTGACATTGTTGTTGTTTTTTATTTGACGTAGTTGTTGTTGTTGACGTTGTTGTTGTTGTTGTTGTTGTTTATTTGATGTTTTTGTTGTTGTTGATGTTGTTGTTGTTGTTGTATATTTGACGTTGTTGTAGTTTTTATTGTTGTTGTTGTTTATTTGACGTTGTTGTTGTTGTTTATTTGACGTTGTTGTTGTTAACGGTGTTGTTGTTGTTGTTGTTTATTTGACATTGTTGTTGTTGTTATTGACGTTGTTGTTGTTTATTTGACATTGTTGTTGTTGTTGTTGTTGACGTTGTTGTTGTTGTTGTTGTTTATTTGACTTTGTTGTTGTTGTTGTTTATTTGACGTTGTTGTTGTTGTTGACTTAGTTGTTGTTGTTGTTTATTTGACGTTGTTGTTGTTGTTGTTGTTGACGTTGTTATTTATTTGACGTTGTTGTTGTTGTTTATTTGACGTTGTTGTTGTTATTTATTTGACATTGTTGTTGTTGTTGACGTTGTTGTTGTTGTTGTTTATTTGACATTGTTGTTGTTGTTGACGTTGTTGTTGTTGTTGTTGTTGTTTATTTGACGTTGTTTTATTATTGTTAATTATTTGACGTTGTTGTTGTTGTTTATTTGACGTAGTTGTTGTTGTTGACGTTGTTGTTGTTGTTGTTTATTTGACGTTTTTGTTGTTGATGTTGTTGTTGTTTTCGTTGTTGTTTATTTGACGTTGTTGTTGTTGTTGTTTATTTGACGTGGTTGTTGTTATTGACATAGTTGTTGTTGTTTTTTATTTGACGTTGTTGTTGTTGTTGACGTTGTTGTTGTTATTTATTTGACGTTGTTATAGTTGTTGTTTATTTGACATTGTTGTTGTTGTTGACGTTGTTGTTATTGTTTATTTGACATTGTTGTTGTTGTTGTTGTTGTTGTTGACGTTGTTGTTGTTGTTGTTATTGTTTATTTGACATTGTTGTTGTTGTTGTTGACGTTGTTGTTGACGTTGTTGTTGTTGACAGTGTTGTTGTTGTTATTTATTTGACGTTGTTATTGTTGTTGTTTATTTGACGTTGTTGTTGTTGTTGTTGTTGTTTTTTATTTGACGTTGTTGTTGTTGTTATTTATTTGACGTTGTTGTTGTTGTTGTTTATTTGACGTTGTTGTTGTTGTTGTTGTTTATTTGACGTTGTTGTTGTTGTTGACATAGTTGTTGTTGTTGTTGTTGTTTATTTGATGTTTTTGTTGTTGTTGATGTTGTTGTTGTTTTCGTTGTTGTTTATTTGACGTTGTTGTAGTTCTTTAATTGATGTTATTGTTGTTGTTGTTTATTTGACGTTGTTGTTGTTGTTGTTATTGGTGTTGTTGTTGTTTATTTGACGTTGTTGTTGTTGTTATTGGTGTTGTTGTTGTTTATTTGACGTTGATGTTGTTATTTATTTGACGTTGTTGTGGGTGACATTGTTGTTGTTGTTGTTGTTGTTTATTTGATGTTGTTCTTGTTGTTGTTTATTTGACGTAGTTGTTGTTGTTGTTGTTGTTTATTTGACATTTTTGTTGTTGATGTTGTTGTTGTTGTTGTATATTTGACGTTGTTGTAGTTGTTATTGTTGTTGTTGTTTATTTGACATTGTTGTTGTTGTTGTTTATTTGACGTTGTTGTTGTTGTTTATTTGACGTTGTTGTTGTTGTTGTATATTTGACGTTGTTGTTGTTGACGGTGTTGTTGTTGTTGTTGTTGTTGTTGTTTATTTGACATTGTTGTTGTTGTTGTTGACGTTGTTGTTGTTTATTTGACGTTGTTGTTGTTGTTGTTCTTCTTCTTTATTTGACGTTGTTATTGTTTATTTGACGTTGTTGTTGTTGTTTATTTAACGTTGTTGTTATTGACGTTGTTGTTATTGTTATTGTTTATTTGACATTGTTGTTGTTGTTTATTTGACGTAGTTGTTGTTGTTGACGTTGTTGTTGTTGTTGTTGTTGTTGTTTATTTGACGTTTTTGTTGTTGTTGATGTTGTTGTTGTTGTTGTTTATTTGACGTTGTTGTTGTTGTTTATTTGACGTTGTTGTTGTTGACGGTGTTGTTATTGTTATTTATTTGACGTTGTTGTTGTTGTTGTTTATTTGACGTTGTTGTTGTTGACGTTGTTGTTGTTATTGTTTATTTGACGTTGTTGTTGTTGACATAGTTGTTGTTGTTGTTTATTTGACATTTTTGTTGTTGTTGATGTTGTTGTTGTTTTCGTTGTTGTTTATTTGACGTTGTTGTAGTTGTTTAATTGACGTTGTTGTTGTTGTTGTTGTTGTTGTTGTTTATTTGACGTTGTTGTTGTTGTTGTTGTTATTGTTGTTGTTTATTTGACGTTGTTGTTGTTCTTTATTTGACGTTGTTGTCGTTGTTGTTGTTTATTTGACGTTGTTGTTGTTGTCGACGTTGTTGTTGTTGTTGTTTATTTGACATTGTTGTTGTTGTTGTTATTGTTTATTTGACATTATTGTTGTTGTTGTTTATTTGGCATTGTTGTTGTTGTATTTGACGTTGTTGTTGTTTATTTGACGTTGTTGTTGTTGTTGACGTTGTTTTTGTTGTTGTTTATTTGACGTTGTTGTTGTTGTTTATTTGACGTTGTTGTTGATGTTGTTGTTGTTTATTTGACGTTGTTGTTGTTGTTTATTTGACGTTGTTGTTGTTGACATAGTTGTTGTTGTTGTTGTTGTTTATTTGACGTTGTTGTTGTTATTGACGTTGTTGTTGTTGTTGTTTATTTGACGTTGTTGTTGTTGTTGACATAGTTGTTGTTGTTGTTTTTTATTTGACGTTGTTGTTGTTGTTGTTGACTTTGTTGTTGTTGTTGTTTATTTGACGTTGTTGTTGTTGTTTATTTAACATTGTTGTTGTTGTTGTTGTTTATTTGACATTGTTGTTGTTGTTGTTGTTGACGTTGTTGTTGTTGTTGTTGTTGTTGTTTATTTGACTTTGTTGTTGTTGTTGTTTATTTGACGTTGTTGTTGTTGTTGACTTAGTTGTTGTTGTTGTTTATTTGACGTTGTTGTTGTTGTTGACGTTGTTGTTTATTTGACGTTGTTGTTGTTGTTTATTTGACATTGTTGTTGTTGTTGACGTTGTTGTTGTTGTTTACTTGACATTGTTGTTGTCGTTGTTCACGTTGTTGTTGTTGTTGTTATTGTTGTTTATTTGACGTTGTTTTAGTATTGTTGTTTATTTGACATTG